>PVKZ01001009.1:356746-516016 GCA_004027375.1 Macroglossus sobrinus
TTTTTTTTTTTTTTTTTTTTTTTTTTTTTTTTTTTTTTTTTTTTTTTTTTTTTTTTTTTTGCATTTGTCAAGTGCCAGACACTGTGCTGGACACCTTCATGCCCATTATTACATTGAATCCTCTCAATAATCTTATGAGGTAGGCATTATTATTATAAACCTATTTAAAAGATAAGAAAGCTGAAGAGAGGGTAAGTAACTGGCCCAAGGTCACCAAGGTAGCACATGTTAAGAAATGAGATCTTCACTCTATTTTCAGGCACCATCTCATTCCTAGCGTGTCACGCTGTGTGAGACTGCCCTGATCAGCAGCAGACATTTGCCTTCCTTCCTGCCATCCTCCCTTCCTTATTTTCTTCCTCTTTTTCTCCTCTCTCAATCTCAATCTTTTTCAATCTCCTCTTCTCTCTCTCCCTCCCTCTCTCCCTGCACTCCTTCTTTTTGTAATCTTATTTTTGTAGAATATCATTTCTTAGCTGTTAATAACAGCTATAGGGTAAAGAAACAGGGACACTGGATAGAGTTAATCAAGTTTGATTATTCAATGAAATGTGGAAAATAGAAAGGAACTCTGAGTCCCTGTCCTTTGCCAGGCGTGTGGTAGCCTTTCTAGGCTTTCCAACCCTTATGTCACAGAGCGAGTTTCATGCTTGGCTAGTCTTTAAACTTGAGTTTGCCTCTGTTATGCTGGCTATAAAATGGGAGATAACGGTAGCATGCGTCTCTTGTGTCTCTTAACAGTCAGAAGTGGTGAGAGGTTAATTACTTAATGCCTCAGAAATTCTTCAGGCTCCGTGGCCAGGACCAGAAACTGGAAAGCAAGCTTTTCTTCTCAAACTTTATCAGAGTTCTCTCCCTTTCTCTGAGGCTCAAACCTAAGAGGAGAGTTGGAATAAGAATAGAAGAAGAAATGAAAAAGGAGATGAAAAAGAAAACACATTGGGAAGAAAGGAGGTACCTAGAAAGCTGCCTTCAGGAAAGTTTTGCAATCTCTTAGATAAAGAGAAGTATCCAAAGAAGATGCCAAGTCCGGTCACTCTTATTTCGCAAAAGTCTACCCTTGAACTATTGCTCTTTGGTGAGAAGTAGGCAACTTGTGTCAGTTTTTTTAATGTGAGCCCTTCCACGATCTGGGGTGAACAATGGATCTATTTCTGTAAATCTTCAAGTCTTCAGATTAAACCCTGGTACTCCCCTCTATCTTCCTGCCTGCTGTTTCTGGCCAGAGCTGTGATATAGGGCTATGCCTGCAGGGTAGAGAATCATCAGACCACTGAGCAAATGCTTAGGTCTGACAGGCAGAATGTGACCTTGCTCTGTGGGACGGTTATTCCCTGTAAGACAAAGTTGAATCTCCTGCCACAGACTCCTGAAGCCATGGTCTATCTCTGCAAGGCCTTCATGGACCCTGTGGTTTCTATCCTGTGTGGCAGCTGTAGGCAGAAAAGGGAGCTGGACGCAGTATCTTTTCTAATCAGAAAGAGACATATTTTTTACTTTTAAGTTTAACAGCTTTTCAGGCAGAGTCAACAGGATTTTAATTGAGGGACTGTAAGAAGTCCCAATTTTTTTTTCATTTTAATCTGTTTCACATAAGGGACTGTAATCAGCCTTTACTTTTATACTAGAATACCAGACAACATAGCAAGGCACTCAGATGCCTTTACTCACTGAGATGTTACCGAGCTGCTAAACATCTAAAGAATTAGGGAAGTTTTCAGCAAAACAATTTTATGTCTTCATTATTTGTATCATATGAAAACCGAAGTTCTCATGTGGCCAGATTTCCATATGACCGAGAACATTTCTTTTATGTCTCTTGGTGCCTCCATGGGCAGTGAATTAAAGGGGTGAATGACTATGATATGTGGGAGCAGTGGGGATGAGGAGTTCTGTGTGGTTGACCCAGGATGATATCCCTGGGTTCCCATTTTACAATTTGAAATAGGGCTTCTTTCTAACAGCTACAGAGTAAAAGGGTTTTCTCCCTAGCAAAATCAGTTCATTAAGCTGCTTTTTTTTAGAAAAAAAAAAAAAAAAAGTAACATAGAAACCTTCTTAAAACTCCCTTCTATTAAGTCAAAGACTGCTGCTTACAAGATCTACCTCAGGAGAAGTTTTCCCCTTGTCCAAAGCCTGGTGGGTAAATGCTGGCCAAGAGCATCTGTGTGCTAAGGTTGCCAGAGAAGGAAGCAATTGACCTCTGGTACTTGTTTTGCAACTAACAAAGAACCATAGGGAACGTTTCTGAAATGTTTGCTTCAGGGTGCAGTGACGAAACCACTGTTGGCTTCTCTTGGAAAATCTGTTAAATCTGAGAGAGGAAAAATATCTCCTTTTGATTATTAAAAACAAAACAAAACAAAGGTGGACTTTTAAAATGTCACATATAAACAAGGCAGTGACTTTCTGCTTTCTTATTTGCAGAGGTGGCAGCCCCCCTGGCAGGAATGGCAAAGGCGTACCCGACTCTCAGATGAATGGACCTCCCCCTACAACCAGGCTGGGTAAGGAGGGAATGAACGTGGGGGAGGCAGAGGACAACGTGGACAGTAGTGATTGGACACCTGAAAGGGCTTTAATGGCAAGTGGGCGTGGTACATTTCTCTCCTAGAAATGATTTATTAGAAGAGAACATTTTATAGTAAGACAGAAAATAAGTATTTTAAGGACAACCGAAGGTAAATTAAGGTCAGATTAAATCACCAATAATGGTTAAAGAATAGTGAAAAAGGACCTAAATTATGCCCTGGTGGTTATCGCTTTATGCATTTATGACCTTTTAACACATCCTGTTCCTCGGTGTGGCTGTACTGAAGAGCTCTAGAAATAGATGAAAAGGATGACTCTTGCGTGGACGTGTATGCTAATATTTTTATGTCAGGTGAAATGTGCTTAAAGTAGGTCCACTGTTCAGATTATGGGATAACAAGAGGAACCTTCACTCACTTGGTGACATGTACCATAATTGCAGGCACTACACTGAGGAGGAAATAAATGGCTTCTTTTAATTCCACATGCAAACTGGTCATCAGAGAGCAATGTTATAGATGCAGAACTTAGGCTCATTGCCCTGCCACAGACCAAGGCTACAAGCTCTAGAATTAGAGTAATAAAGCACTTGGGCATTTCTCAAGGCTGAAGCTGGGCCCCTGTCTCTAATCTGTAGATATGAGTGTCTTGGCTGCTCTGTGGAGCTGTCATAGCCTGGGGAGGCTTAAGATGAGGGACAAGCCATGCCTCCCTGGAAATGCTTCTTAAGTTGGTGTACACTATTAGCACTGAAGACCCCCACCAAGGACAGAAGGATGAAATAATTAGAAATGGGGCATTGTCACGGATGCTTCCAGGGACCTATGCTGTTTTCACCTTGGGACATAGGTTAATGCATTTTCCAACCAGCTGCACAGCACACCCCAAACTCTGGTCTTCTAAGTACTCAGCGCTCACATAGACAATGCATCTCGGCACCTCGGGAAATATCCTGAGGTAATAGACCTCATTTAGGAAAAAAATTGAGAGAACATCTAACCATCTCTGAAGTGTTGATATTGAAATCCCAGCGTAATAGTTTATTACTTTTTTCCCTGATTCCTATTTGGATAGACTCCAGTGATAGGCAGCAAGAGTACAGCCCTACTTTATCTTCAGTGAATAGTTTCAGAGCCCAGAAGAGAAACAGTCTCTACTTGCAGACTGTGTCTTTTGGGTGACCCACTGAACTGAGGTCAGATGTCATAAAGAAGCCCAGAGAAGCAGAATAGGCTGCTTCGTTTCTTAAAATAAAGTGAATTATTCAATTGCTCTGTATGATGTATGTTCTCATGGATTCTTATTTCTGAGTCTCTGTGTATTTGTGATTTTATGCATATCGCTTTAATTTAGGAAAATAACAAATGCATCCTGAGGTAGGAGGTCCCCAAACCTGGGGTTCTGTTCCTAGCTCTTTTTGACTTTGTAGAATGACCTTGTGCTGGACACTGACACATGCTGTTTGCCGGCCACTCCAATATGCTATGACTAAAGCTAATAAAATATAATCACAATGTCCTAAAAATGTCAAGTTGCTGCCCCTTGGGCCTCCCATAACTATTCTCATCTGCAAAATGGAGCTGGTAACTCTGCTCCCTGCCTTCCCTGCACAGATGTTGGGACGCTCGGCTCAGTAACATCTGTAAAGCAGTTTTAGATTTGGGAACATGGGAACAATAAATGACCATAATAGCTATTTATCATGGAGGAGGAGATGACGATATAGTCTGTATTTCAAGCCCCACTTTTCTCATCCACTTGAAAATAGTTTTACTTGTGACTGAGGCCATTAATTAAGGGAGAATAAGTGTATGCCATGCAGAATAAGGGGGGAGATTATGACCTAAAACAATGCCATCCTGGGGGAAGTGTGACTCTGAAGGAATGTGAAAATGCATATTCATGAGCTGAAAGTATCAATGTAGCTTCTAAAGAAAAAAGAATGCTGTTGAGTCTGATGTGGGTTAAGTGAGGAATGACAGGTCCCAAGAATCTAACTGGCTTCTGCTTTGGGACTTTTACTAGATCACCATGAATTAGCAGGGAAGGTCTTAGGAAGATGAAAATTATGTCCTAAGTAAATATCACAAAATTTAACAATGATTAAATCCTAGAGGATAATGGGAAATCCCAATGTAGACCAATTGTTTAAACACTTTCTTCTGGTGTCCATTCAAGGAGGAGCAAAACCATCACTTTCAAGCAAGTGAACATTTGGGGAGAGCCCATCCTGAAAATGGTTCAGTCAGTTGTTTCAGCTCCCTGGGATGCACAGTCTCATTTATATACTCCTCAGATATATGCAAAGTAAAAATATTAATATCTAATATACTCAACTCAATGCCTTTTTCTGCCCAAGGCCTCAAGATGAAAATGATGTCTGTCCTCAAGGAACCTGCCATTTAGTAAGGAATCAAAGACTCTTCCATAATCTGTTAATTTCTTTAATTAAATTAATATTTTCTGCCACCATTTCCCTCAACCCCACTGACTTGGTCAGAAGTCCAGTATCATCCTCTCAAGCCTCCCTCTCATGACCCCAGAACCATCTAAAACTCCTCCAATGAAGAAAGCCCTCTGACACCTACAGCAGACCTCTGAGAGTCCTGGGTCTGTGCGTTGGCTGCCACCGCCCCTGTTTCTGCCACAGCTCCTCACTGCCACACGGCGCCACTGCTGAATGCCGGCATCAGCCAGAAAGGCTTTTTTCAGGAGGGTAATTTCCCGCTGATTCCACTTCTGAAGAGTCATGCCTTGTGGCCTGTTCTCCTCACTGGGTTTCTAGATGACAGGCCTTAGTACCCAGTCCTCTGGGTAATTTGCACAGTCCTTCTCCTGCCTCAGGAATGCTATTCCGGAAACTTCAGGAGTCAGCCCCTTTTCCAGTCCTAAGAATTTACTCCAGAAGGTGATTGCATTCCTTTCAACCCCAGAAACACCACTCAGTCTGGACAGTCTCTCCCTCCACTTCCTACCTCCCTTTAGTAAACTCTTTGCCTCTAAGATGTTCTTAAACCTCAGAATGACAAAATGACTGCTTTCTTTCACTTAAGGGAAATGCCTCTTTCTCAGGATGAGTTGCCCTCCAAAGAGTGAGCAGGAATAATCTGCTAAAGGTTTCCTTCTGCTAAAGCACTGAAAAACAAAACATAGGTTATATCTTCAACAGGATACACATATAAAACTAAGTGGAATTAAATTAAATTAAATTTAAAACAATTTTTAAAACTAGGCAGCATTAAATTAAATTAAATTAAATTTAAAACAATTAAAACTAGATGGAATGCAATAACTTATAGGAGAGCTACAAAGAAAAAGTGATAGGCAAACAGCTTAGGGAATATGGGTATTAATCTGGGGATACCAGATGAGGGAGGCAACATTTTTGCTGGCCCTTGATGTGCAATGGGATTTTGACAAGTGTGTTTGCAAGCATAGAAGGTAGAATAAGCCCAGGTGCAGAGGTGGAGAACTCATGTGTCATATTTGATGACCAAGGGAAGAGTGGTAGTGGCAGTGAGCAGTGTTGTGTGCTGCAGTAAGGGGACCTTGAGGGGGAGACAGAGGAGATTGAAGTCTGGGTCTTGGAATGCTCTGATAAAGAATACAGACCTAAAAAAGACCTGGCCATCACGCCGTTTTCATTTCATGTGGCCATATCTCTTGATTGGCTCAAATCACTTGCCAGTGAAGGAATAAACAAAGGAACTGGAACAGCCGAAAGTAAAAGTTGAAATTGAGTTGTCTTGATGTAGCCAAATCCTACCTTTTAATTAAAACCAACAAAATTAGCAAAGAAAATAGTTGAACTTGTAGATGTAGGTGAGGTGAAATAGAATGTTTGGGGAATTTCAATAAGCCACTGAATTGATGAGTCTACTTTTTTCCATTCTCAAACCATTTTTGAGTTGTGTAAACAGTCAACACTTTGTTGTTGTGTCCTTGAACTGAGTCCTTTTAGTTTTCAGAAAGAAACATTTAGAAGAAAATGACACAAAAATTTTTTCCTAAAACCACCTTGTTGAAGTTTCTCCAGGGACCAAAGTAGATGATTTGTAAATTCCTTTACTCTTAAAATAAAAGGAATTTTTATAAAAGAAAAGGTGATGGGCACACTGACATCTACTCAGAAGGGAAAATAGTCTCAGGTAAAATGTCATTTATTCTCTTCTTCCAAGTACGTAAGTGTCTTACATTCTAAAGCATCCTGAGAGGAAGATGGCATTCATAAGGAAAAGTAAAAGCCCTTTTATAGTACTTTTTAAGTGTTGTAGGAACGAAGAATTTCACAGTGACAATGGTACCGTTTTAATGTTTGTATGACTCTATAAACTATTTTTTCAGGATACTTTCCCAGCCAGCATCTCATTTGTTCCTTGTGGTAGTCTCATGGAAGGAGGCAAGGCGTGTAGTCAACTCTGGCCGACAAAACCGAGGCCTTGAGAGGTAATGGAACAGAATCAGTGTTTCTCAGTGAGTGGAGTGAAGAGGCAGATTTGAAATCAGATCTCTTCAAGCTGACCTGGGCACTCTCTCCTCCAGTCCCTGGCTTTCCTACCAGACTGTAGCCCTAGTGGACTGAAAAATCCCTTGAGGTCGGGGACTGTGTCTTAACCATCTTTTTATCCTTCCACAGAGCCCTCCACATAAGTGTTCAATAAATGGTAATTAAATAAATGCTCTAAATCCTGATGTCTAAATGGCTCTAAATTAGATTTTCAAAGCTTTCTCTGCCCTCACACGTTTTTATAAAAAAAAGAAAAACAAGAAAAGCCTTAGAATTCTTAATTTGTCAATTAAGAAAGAGACTCTTAGTTCATCTTAGTCCCTGAGATATTCAGAAACAAATTTTGAGGGCTACAAGGTGGCCAAGGGTTACTCTTAGGATAAGTAGCAATAATGAATGGTTACAGAATACAATTCAGTCTCTTGTTTACGTAGGTCTGTTCCTCTGGCTCATGGGTTTTAAAATGACCTTTCCTAGCAAGATCTGGAAATGAATAGCCTTTTCTTCTTTTCCAACAGTTCCTGTATTTCCTGAAGTCAGTTACCATGTGTCCTTTGACAAATGAGTTGCAGGAGCATTGACCTTACCTAGAACACATTCTCCTGTATTTTTCACTCTTGCCCACATGACCGCTTGTTCGTCTTTGCAAAGCTGGATGTAAATAAGACCCATCCCCTCAATAATTGTGAAGTGGACATTTTTTTTTTTTTTTTGCAAGATATAGTTTTCTTTTCTCTGGTTGTGTGTTAAGGGAGAGGAGATTTGGTGAAGAAAGAGCTTGACCCAGTGGATGAGATGTGCTATGTCTGGGCGGCAAGACACTCAGGAGCTTGGCTTTGGGTTAGCAGCAGTGATGGGCGTTGTAACACTGTCACTTTTGAGACCCTAATTAGCATTACCCTTTTGCAGCCTCCTTGCACATCCATCTACTGCCATAGCCTTAAACCAAGCATCAGCAAGGATTACACAGTTTCCGAAGTCACTTGATTTTTAAATAGAATTTATCATGTATATTACAGAAAATTTGGAAAAAGTAGAAAGATGTCAACCTCACCACCCAAAAGCAATTATCTATAAGCACTCTTTGTTCTCATTTTTGTTTTCCTTGGAGTAGATATTGAAGAATTTTATACTTTGTAAATAATTTAGTTAATTGCTATCAGAAGCTGCATCTGGAGATAGAGTCCTAAACAAAAATAAAGTCCTTGTTCTCCCTACTCCTAATGTATAAGTCTACTTACTTCTCTTGGAGGAAATTCCTAGGAAGGAGGTTATAGGGACGTTTTAAAGGAAAAGTAAATTTAAGATAGGGTACAAGAAGATTTTCCTTTTTTCCCACTTATCCTCCACTTAGTTTATCAATTAATTCACTCATTTGGCTTCAGGCAACCACCAGGCAAAGGCACACCTATGAGAAGCTTAGAAAGGATTGAGTTGAACCAAAGGAGCCCCGGACCTACAGAGCTGAGTTGGAGTTGATTCACCCCAAAGTCTCTGCTTCCCCTATGAAAACCAGGAGTGTAGATGAGATGAGAGGGACCAAGGCAGCCCCGGCTGTCGGAGTTTGATTAGGAGATTTTAAATACCTGACCTTGGGAAGCCCAGTGTCACTCCTTTTGTTCCCTTGGTTTGAGCAGACACAAGCCACCAAAACAATCTGATTCCTTCAACTACTTTACATCGTAATCAGCCAAGAACTTATTATTCTCTTCACCCCTGTTCTTGTAGTGCTTCCAATCTAGTGGGGAAGCCATATCTGGAATAATCATACACAAATAAATATATTTCTCTAAGTTGTTATTACAGTTTAGGATCCAGAGAGGAAAAGTACAAAGGAGACATGAAGACATATAAGGAAACTTTATTTAGCCTGGGGTGGAGGGGCTGGAAGAGTTACCCCAAAGCAGTTACCACTGAACTGTATCCTAAGAATGAGAAGAAATTAGAAGATAAAGGTGGCATGGGAAGAAAGGTGTAGAGATATTCCTGGCAGATCAGAAAGTAGATGTGCAGGCCAAACCACAAAGAAGTGAGTTGTTAGCTCTGCTGATCACCTAGGCGCGGTTAGCTTTGTCAGTGAGCAGGAGGTGGACCAGGAAAGCAGGGTGACTAACTCGTCTTGTTTTTGGCATTGAAAATCCCGTGTGCCAGGAACCTCCTCAGTCCCATGCAGACTTGGATAGCTGGTCATCCTGGACGTACCTTCTGTCTAAAAGCAACAAAGCTTCTGAGTGTCAAGTGTTGTTTGGTTCAGCATCGTCCTTCGCTTTGGTTCAGCTCAACCCTGCTCCCAACTGCTTTCTAAGCTTCCCATAGGTGTAGGATGTAAATATTTTTGGAAAAAGGCAATACAGTTAGCCACTCACTTTTTACCAATAAAAGTGGCCAATAAAAGTGGCTTATTTACAATCTAAATTCTTTACCAGTTCGTTTCTGGCCAGTGAAGTGACACTGAGACCTGAAAGGGAATGGAAACATAGAGGAAAATGTTTTTAACACCCAGAGGAAAAAAACAAGGAAGTGATGAAGACATGCTTAGGCTGTGTCATTATTTTACCTGTGACTAAGTTACCTTACTGAGGCTTGTATTCACTGTGCCTCAGTCAGATCTATGAAATGAGAATAGGAATGATCCCTGTTCATTCAAGAAATTATGAGCATGGTGGGCCCGTGGCACTTTTGGTTAATGTCGTATGTCAGCAAGGACCTTTGTTTTGGATTTTCAGCTGCAGAAAAAGCCTCTTGGCGAGGGCATCTTAGTGTCCATTTGCAAGAAGCAGGTCACAGTTGAAACAGTGACATTAAGGGTCTTCTTGCATTTTCAAGAAACTGTGGGCCAATCTCACATTGTTTCACTAGTAGAGTACAAACACTTGCATTTGTACAGGACTCATAAAGCACTTTCACACATACTGTCATTTTAGAATGCTACAGAAATTCAAGAAAAAATCACGATAGCCAACATCTATTTAGCACTTTGTGGCCAGCTCTATCTTAAGTGCTTTAATTGAACTGTGTCATTTATTTGATCCTCACAACTGTCTGACGAGGCAAGTATTACTTTTACTTTATTTTGCATATGAGAAAGCTGAGTCTGGAAAGCTTGAATAACTTGTCCAAGGTCATACAGCTATTGCATGTTGCAGCCAACAGTTGAATCCAGTCACAGTGGTGCTGAAGCGGCTACAGCTGGGGGGTGGGGATTGCATCCACTCCTGTTTTCCAGTGGAGAGGCCTAAGGCTCACGTTATCTGGGGCCCTTGGGGAAACCCTTGAGGCTATAGAGGGGCCAGACCTCGGGAATCTCAGAGCCCCTTGTGTTAGAAGGAAACTCTGATTTCCCTACTGGCCCTTTTTGCACGATGACATATGCCTTTTGTTTTATATAAAACAGCCAGCTGCCTTGTGTAGGAGAAATCAATCCAAGGTTTGTTGGAAGAGGAAGTGAGGAGGGAAGGTTCTGGAAACAGGAGGAGACAGAACAGCTCCTGTATTTGCTGCCAGGACCTGATAGGCCCAAGAGAGGTTGGGCCGAGTAAGGCTGTCCCAAGACTGCACAGCAGAGGGAATGTACCCTGGGCTGGGACGATGAACTTGAACAAAAGCAGTAAGGCAGGAGACAGAATCAGTGGTTTCACTCCATATCTTGGGTTTGGTTTGGACAAACATCGTTCCCGTTCCTCCCACTGGTTGATCAGTGGGCGAGGGTAAGACCTTGGTGGAACTGAGTTAGAGAGGGGATCACTTCTGGAACTTTGAAGTCCACGGCACGTCGGAGAGACTGTGTCTGAGTTTGGCAGGGCTTTATCCTGCCAAAAGGAAGGAAGTTAGTTTCAGACAATCCCCCACCCAGGGAAATTTCTCTGGCAATTCACTGTCCAGGCATGGCTTCCGCATCATAGTAAAGCCCTCTGTTGCATTTTCCAGCCTGGATGCTTGTGTGTGCTTAGACTTGGGAATCTTTAATATGAGCCTGCCTACATTCAATTAAAGAGCTAAATCTCGAGAAAGAGAAGTTGTTTTGTGATGAATTCTATAGTACATAGGGTATAATTTGAAGACTTTGAATTATCCAGACCATATCCATGGAAAATTGAAGGTTGAATGTACAGTGACTTAGAAAGTCCTAAGTAGATAAATATTGGGTTTGCTTTCTCTGACTATCTTCTGGTTTCTGACTTCCATTAATAAAAGGCATGTGAGCGAATCAATGCCTAACCTCTGCTCATTTGTAGACTGGCGATTATAGGACTATATTTCCAGGTGAATTCAGGCCCCTCCCTCAACGGAGTTAACTTATCTGTCCAAAGTAAACTCCCAAAAGCATAATAAAAGGCTGTGCTCCGGGTTTACAGACTCAGTCCTGAGGACTTCAGAAAGTGTTTGATTACCACCAGGAGACGAGGACTAAGAGTTTCCCAAGTGTTCTCTAGGAAGAAATGCCTCATCATTTAGGGGGATGCCTCATTAGACCCTTTGCCCTTTGCTCCTTTCATTAGTTTTTCTTTTCTCTCTTTCTGGAAAAGAAGCTAAAAGAAGCTTTTCACATTCCTCCACATTGTTGCCTACCTGCCCGCTAGTGGGGAAAAAGGAGCGGGGGGGGCGGGGGAACTTAAGTGGAAACAAATGTGAAGGTGACTGTTTGCCGGTGCCATGGAATGAAATTCCGGGAGGCAGACAGGCAGCCCGTCCAGGAACAGCGGAATCCGCGGAGAGCCGGCTTAGCTCTGACATTTGGATAAAGAATTGTCAGGACTTGCTTTTTTATTTTTTACCCCTCTGCCAGAACTATGCCCTTAATTTCGAAACACCTACTGTGTACGACAGTACAGTGTTCTAGGGTACTTCAGGGGACCTTGTCTCTACCTAACAGAAGGTTTAATGTAGTTCAGGGGTTTCTTTTCTCTTTTCAAAGCAGTGTTGTGTGGTCTTGAGACAGAACAAATAGTTCCGCTAATAAATTCCTGAGACCCTTCAGTACAGAGGTGAGGGCTCCATCACTCACGTGTGTCTCCAACTCTTGACCTGTGTTACCCTTTGCCACACTGTAGCAGAGCCTCTTCATATTAATACCAATTTATCATTATTCCATTTAAATTCTCTCTCTTTTTTTGTCCAAGAGAAAGAGACAGAAAACATCTGCATATCGAGTAATATTAGCTACAGTTGGTGTCTCAAGTGAGAATCAATCTGACAGCCCCATTTATTATATCTGGGTAGGCTTTATTATGGAGACTCTCGCATTTGAACTTTCCCTCTGTGAGATATGAAAGAGTCTCTGATGTATTCATATCTTGCTTTAAAAACAACATTTTGAAATACAGGGAAGATAGCAGCTATAGATAACATTTCAGTTATAATAAGAGAGGCCAAGTGTTAGCCAGATTTGAAACAATAACAACAATAAAGACACAGTGAAGTGTTATTAGTTATTAAGCCATATGGTTCATGTTACAGCTCTGTTCTTTTGTTCCCTGTCTGTGTTGTCAGCATTCATGTGATTGTTGTGATTTGTCGTGTCTAGTGCACCAACCTTTTCAATACATTAGGCTAATAACTGGTTCTTTTAAGAACAATGTCACGATGCATTTCCCTTTGGGTAGGCTGGCCATCGATGTTAAAACTTGTCATTGTTAAAACAAACCAAATTACCACCATCAACAACTCCCACCCCCCAGATTCCTTTATACCTATTTAGAAAAAGCCATTTGAGGCTTAGTAAGGTACACTGTGGTAGTTATGGGAAATATTCAAAGAATTGACCTATTAACTTTGTTCATTATAAGTGAATGAGGACTTGGATTGTTACAAATCACAGGTGCTCATGTTGGTACATATATTACATGTGTATATCTTGAATAGCAGTAATGTTTAGTAACTATCTTTTCTACATATCTATTTCTTTGATAAAGAAAAGGATTAATTTGTTTTTCTCTAACTCCACTGAATCAGATGTTTCTGGTCACCTCAAATCCTGGGACACAAACCTTCAACTGGTCTGATACTTAAGCAAAGGTCACCATAGGTGTTTTCTCCTTGCCTTCCCTCCTCACTTGTACTGTTACTTAAATGAGTCCCAGCACTCAACACCAGGAAACAGGAACTAAAACGGGGCTCCTGTTTGGTGGACTGGTGGTCAGCATGCAATTGTTTATGTTAATCTGTGAAAGTTCAATGTGTTTTTTTTTTTTTATGTCAGTTGTGTCTTAATATTTCCTGTGTGAGGAATTTTTTTTAATCAAACCATTTGTATGCTATAAACTTGATTTTTAAAACATTCTAGAGCTGCAGGCCTCTTATTTCTATGTCAATTAAAATAAAAATGTGTAGAGAACATTTATGAGAATTCCAATACCCTTGGGCCTCTGTTAGCTACAAACTAAGATGATGGCTTTATTCCCTGCTCCTTTATGGCTCTCTGCCAGATTTCTCTGGGTCTTCAGTCACCTCGCCCAGCCCCCTCTGAGCCATCCATTCTTGACCAGCAGCTCCTGTATTCTTCCATTTATGCTCTTTCTGTGTCTGTAGCTCTGACCTTTCCCCAGGTGACTACCTTGCTTGACTTTTTTATTTGGAAACCTTTCACTTTTGTTAATTTCAAAACATGTCAAAGATAACCACAAGGCAATGTGTGATAAGTACTGTAGGGAAGATCAAACGCAAATACTATGGGGGTGTAAAGGTGGAGAGATACCTGTTTAAGAAGGAAAAACTTCTTTAAGAAAATGTAATACTTGATTCTCATGATAAAAATAACATATTTAGAGTGATGTCAGCAAGATGCCTAAATAAGAAGCATTAGACCCTAGTTCTCCCACAGAGAAACCTACTTAATTTAACAACAATATATGGACCAGAATACTTTTCTGAAAACTCTAGAGACCAGTTGAGAAATTTCAACACTCAGACCAACATAAAACCACGAAGGATTCAAGTAAAAGAGGTAGGAAAATTCACTGCGTTTTATGCTTTCATTCATTCCCCTCCCGCTATCTGACTTAGTGTGGTACAAATGGAAGGAAGCCTCCCACACCAGAGATCATTCCTTGGGACAGAAACAAAAGAGGGGAGCATGCATCTAACATTTTGGCTAGCCTGGGGACTGTCTGAAGAACTGGTATCTGTCTCTTTTGACTTGGAGCAATGATGGGACTGACAGCCTTGTTTGGAAGCTACAGAAAACAGGATCACAACAACACATTAAAGCTGCAATTTTTCAGGCAAACACCAGGGGGAGCAAGAGATTATGGGTTTAAGAGAAGAAGCAGAGACAGGCTGCTTAGGGAATTTGAGAAGACTAAATGCACATGCACATACCCAGAGATGATACATCCTCAGAAAAGGCTTGAGAGATACTGGAATCTGTAGGTGGACTTATTGGCGAAGGTCTTCTCCTGCATGAAGCTAGTCTAAAAAGTTTGGAAGAGGTGGTTATTTCTTCAAATGCCCAAGTCACAATAAAAAAAAAATGACAAATTATATGAAGATTACACGGAAATATGGCTGAGTCAAAGAAGCAAAATAAAACTCCAGGAAACAACCCTAAAGGAACACAGATCTATAAGCTGCTTGACAAAGAATTTTAAATAACTATCATAAAGATGCTCAATGAGCTGAAAGGTAACAGACAACTAAAGAAATCAAGTAAATGATGTATGAACAAAATTAGAATATCAACCAAGATATAAAAACTATAAAAAAGGAACTAAACAAATTCTGGAGCTGAAAAAAATAAGTGAACTAAAAAATTTACTAGAGGAGTTCAAAACTGACTTAAATAGTTAGAAGAAAGAATCAGTGAACATGAAGACAAGTCATTTGAAATCATTGAATCAGAGGAGCAAAAAGAAAAAAAGAGTGAAGAAAAGGTAGAAGAGCATAAGGAACATAGTGTATACTATCAGTATTCCAGTATACACATTATGGGAATCCCAGAAAGTGAAGTAAAAAGAGAAAGAAGCAGAAAATTTATTTGAAGGAATAATGGCCCAAACTTCCCAAGTTGGAGGGGAAAACAGACATATAAATTCAAGGAGCTGAAGTATCCAACTAGGATAAATCTAAAGAGGCCCACATCAAGACATATTATATATATTTCTCTCATGCAACAAGAGAAAGACCCATTCACCTTCCATATAGGTGGTGCCTGAGGGTCATTACTGTGCACTATCAAAGAGAGCAAAGGAATATTAATTGTGTTGGAAACAGGGAAAGCTATGACCATGCAAGTTGACAAGCCTGGAACAGAGTGCATGGACTCTTTATCTCTTAGGGAATAAGTGTTCCTGTCCCACAACCTATTTCTATAAAGCTGAATGAGAGCTGAATGACTGAATGCATGAGACTGTCTTTCCAAACAACATATAAGATAGAATTTGTGACATCAATAACATAAAGTAGAGAAAGGAGAATATAGAAGTAGAGTTTCACATGTGATTGAAATTAAGCTGTGATTAGTTTAAAATAGAATGTTATAACTTAAATATATTTTGTGTTATTGAAATGGTTTCCACAAAGAAAATATCTATAGAACATAAACAAAAGAAAATGAGAAGAAAATTAAACTATGTCACCACATACAAAAAAAAAATCAATGAAATAGAAAGGAAAGCAGTAAGAGAGAAAAGGAGGGACAAAAAATTACAAGACAGTAAAACAATTAACAAAATAGAAATAGTAAGTTTTTTTCATATAAGTAATTATTTTAAATGTAAATAGATTAAATGCCTCAATAAAAAAAGCATAGATTGGCTGACTGGATTAATAAAAGATATTATATGTTGTCTACAAGAAATTTACTTTAGATTTAAAGACACATAGGCCTAAAGTGAAATAAATGATGGGGAAATATTTCATACAAATGGTAACAAAAACAAAGCAGAAATGGCTATACTAATATTAGACAAAATAGATTTTAAGTCAAAAACTGTTATAAGACACAAAGAGGGATATTACATAATTTTAAAAGGGTCCATTTACCAAGAAAATGTAAAAATTTAAAAACATATGTACCAAACATTAGAGCGCCTCAATGTATAAAGGAAACACTGACAGAATTAAAAAAAGAAACAGACAGGTCTTCAATAATACTAGGAGACTTAAATATCCCACTATCACTAGTGGCTAGAGCAACCAGATCAAATATCAGTAAAGAAATAGGGGACTTGAACAAACCTATGAACTAATTAGACATAACAGACAAAGTACACCCTAGCCAATAGAGGCAGAATACACATTTTCCTGCAAGTGCATGTGAAGTATTCTCTAGGATAGAACATATGTTAGACCATAGAACAGGTCTTAAAAATTTTTAAAGATTGACATCATACAAAGTATCTTTTCCAGAATAAGAGGTATGAACTTCCAGTGAAATACATCACAGGGAAGTAATGTACAGCATTGTAATAATATTGTGTAATGACTAGTGATTACTACACTTATTACAGTGATCACATTGCAGGTATATAATTGTTGAATCACTAGGTTGTATACTTGAAACTAATATAATTATTAGTATGCCAGTTATACTTTAATATATAAAAAAGTTTCTTTTCCAATCATAACAGAATAAAACTAAAAACAGCAGAAGAAAGAATGAAAAAATTAACAAATATATGGAAATTAAGCAACCCTTAAACAACCAATGATTCAAAGAAGAAGTCTCTTGGGAAATTAGAAATTATCTTGTGATAAATATGAAAATAAAAGCTATAACACTTACAGAGTGAAATGAAAGCAGTGTTAAGAGGAAAATTTATAGCTCTAAATGCTTACATTAGGAAAAAAAATCTCAGAAGACTAACCCTCAGCTAGATTAACTTGAAGAGAAAAATTCAATTAAAACTATAAATGAAAGGGGGATATTACAACCATTGTCACAGAAATAAACAGGATTATTAGAGAACACCATGAAAAATGTATGCCAATAAATTTGATAATCTAGAAGGAATGGATAAATTCCTAGAAACACATAACTTACTATTACTAGATCATGAATAAATAGAAAATCAGAAGAGATCAATAACTAGAAAGGAGATTAGATCCAAAAACTAAAAACCTGCCAAAAACAACAACAAAAAAGGCCAGGACCAGATGGCTATAATGGAGAATACCACCAAACATTTAAAGAAGAATTAATACCAATCTTCTTCAAACTAAGCCAAAGATCAAAGAGGAGGAAGCACATTCAAGTTCATTCTGTGAGTCCAGTATTATCTTGATATGAAAACCAAACAAAGTTACTACAGACCTGTCGCAAAGAAAACTGTAGATCAATATCCCTGATGAGTATTGATGAAAAATTCTCAACACAATGCTAGTAAACTCAATTCAACCACACATTAAAAAGATTATACAGCATGACCAGATTGTATTTATTTCTGGTATGCAAAGATGATACAACATACAAAAATCAATCAGTGTGATACACCACATTAACAAAATAAATGACAAAAACTTCATGGTCATTTCGATTGATGAAGAACAAGCATTTGACAAGATTCAATACATTTTTAAGATAAAAAAATGTAATTAACTGGGAAAAGAAGGGAACTACCTCAAGATAATAAAAGCCAAATATGAAAAGTCCACAGCTAATATTGTATAAAGTGGTAAGGACTTAAAGCTTTTTCTGTAAAATCAGGGACAAGGCAAAAATGCCTGCCCTTGCCACTTCTATTCAACATAATACTGGAAGTTCTATCCAGAGCGATTAAGCAAGAAAAATAAATGAAAGGCATCCAGGCATCCAAATTGGAAAAGAAGAAATAAAATTATCTATTTGCAGATGACATAATCTTATCTGTAGAAAACCCCAAAGATCCCCCCCAAACACAGACAACAGAACTAATAAATTTAATAAAGTTGCAGCACATAAAATCAATGTATAAAGTTAATTGTGTTTTTATACACTAACAGTTATCTGAAAAGAAAATTAAGAAAACAGTCCCATTCACAATAGCATCAAAAACTTCCAAAGATTTAATAATAAACCCAACCAAGGAGATGAAGGATTTGTACACTGAAAACTAGAAATCATTATTGAAATAACATTAAAAAGATATAAACAAATAGAAAGACATAACATGTTCATGGATTGGAAAACCTTTTATTGTTAAAATATTGTTTTTATTGTCAATACTATCCAAAGATAGCCAAGATTCAATAGATTCCTATTGAAATCCCAGTAGTGTTTTTTTAAAAAAAAAAAAAAATAGGAAAATCACCCTAAAATTTATGTGTAATCTTAAGAGACTTTGAATAGCAAGGACAATTTTTAAAAAGTAGAACAAAGTTGTAGGAATCACATTTTCTGATTCCAAAACATAATATAAAGCTACAGTAATCAAAATGGTGTGGTACTTGTATAAAAACAGACATAAAGACCAATGGAATAGAAAGTCCAGAAATAAATGGTGAAATGATTTTGAGAAGGGTGCCAAGACCACTCATTAGAGAAAAGGCAGTCTTTTAAACAAATGGTGCTGGGAAAATAGAATATCTACATGCAAAAGAATGAAGTTAAACACTTATACCATATTAAAAAAAAATCAGGACCAAATTCTAGATCAAATCCAATTTCGAATCTGAATCAGTAATCCATCATAGTAGGCAGAATTATGGTCCCCCAAAGATGTCTACATTCGACTCCACAGAACCTGTGAATATGTTAGGTTTACAAGGCAAAAGGAAATTAAGATTGCAGGTGGAATTAATTCCGCTAATCAACAGACTTTCAAATTAAAAAATTATCCTGGATTATGTGAGCAAGCCAGATGTCATTCGAGGTCTTTAAAAGTGGAAGAGGGAGGCAAAGAAGAAGGTCAGAGAAGAAAATGTGACTACAGAGAAGTTCACAGTGATGCCAAGTGAGGACTTAACCTGCCATTGCTAGTTTGAAGGTGGAGGAAAGGATCAAAGCCAAGGGATGCAAGTGGAATCCAGAACCTGGAAGAAGCAAGGAGATAGATTCTTCCTTTTAGCCTCCAGAAGGAATGAAGCCCCCTGAGTCTATTTAATTTTCCCCTGTGCTTTAGTATTCATGTTTTTAATTAATCTGGTAACTAATTGGGAAACAAATGCTAGATGGTTTTCAAAGTGGTTCAATATCAAAACAAAGGAAAAAGAGCATGGCTATCTTGCACAGGGCACTGTAATGTGCAGGTTAAGAGTATGGACTTTGGGACAGGGTATCTGAGTCTAAATCCCTGCTCCTCTGCTCATCATGCAAAATCTTGATTAAGCTCCTTACCCTTATTGTGTCTACTTCTCAGCTGCAAAATCGAAATGATAAAAATAGCACTCAAATTGTTTTGAGGATCATGTTGTTACAAATTAATTCTGGACACATGATGACAGTGACTGTTAGCCGTTATTACAAAGATATGCCTGGTTGTTAGGGAAAGTTAGGGAAAAAATGGTGTTTAAAAATCAGGGGTTGGCATTCATTTTAAATGAGAAAAGAATGGCAAAATAAAAATTTCAAAAGGCTTCAGGAGTCCTAGACAGAGGCATCTCCTGGGCTTGAACTGCGTATATGTGGCTGTGAGCTAGAGGGCTTCATAGTAAAGAGTAGGCTCCTTGGTGGCACTGATGGGCCACCTCTGCATCCCTTTCTATCTCTGTCTCTTCTCTATTTGGAGGGAACTTCTCCCCTCAAACTCCTGGGCTTTTCTTGTTTTGAGCCTTTGCTCAAGTCATTCTATGACCTCTTGACTGTGTCCTCCCATCTCTGCCTGTTGAAATATGTAGCTCAGAGAACATCTTCTCCTGGAAGTCGTTATGTCTCCAGCCAGAAAGGACATTTCATTCTTCTGAATTTCTATAACATTTCACCTACACAGCTTTTATACTGTGGCTAATTCTGTATATATCTTTTCTTCCTTACTAGAGGTAGGTTACCCGATTTCCTTGTTTGCTTTTTGTCCATGGCATGTGGGATATACTCAGTAGCTCTGTTGAGAAAATGGGTGGTGGATAAGGGAGGGAGAGCATACCATGTCTAGAAAAGGATGTCTCAGTGCTTTTGTGATGATAAATTAAGTGATGGTATTCATATCATTCTGCATCTTAAAAGTATCTCTTCTCTAATTAAGTGTACTCTCCTTGCTCTGTTGCTGGTCCCCAACCCTGAGTGTGAATGAGATTTTTAAAAAAAATATTTTGAAAAGTATACAGATGTCCTAGACTGTCCCTAAGATTCCAAAGCAGTAAGTCTGAGGTGGGCTCAGACATATGTATTTTAAGTTTCAAAATTTGATCTCAAGTATATAAAGGAAAGGTGATTATTGACACTGGCATTGCAAAGAATTCTAGATATTGGCTGATGGATGTTTCCTGAACAATCTATACATTGGTGATGAAGTTGAGGCTTGGGAAAAATGAGTCAGGTGAGAAATGAGTAGGTATCTGTCAGTAACATGACCATGGATGGGGGAAGGTGTGGGAAGGTGCTGGAGAGACACTTTGTTTTTTGTCAACATAAAAATTATATTGAGTTTTCTTTCTATCTTTTGTTTACCTTTAGTATAGTGAGAACCAAGAACAGCAGTAAGAAGTGATGATAGAGAACACACACACACACACACACATATGCACACACACACACTCGCACACACATACTCTTAAATTACAAAGTCAAATCTGAAACATAAGTCCACATGGGCTCAACTGAGTAATTTGCTCCAGGATAACAAACAATTCAAGAGGAGATAAGTAAACTAGGTCAGACTGAGATAAAGAAAAGAACAGGGAAACTGCCTGCCTCTGCATTTGGAATCTAAAAGATCAGATTTTTCTTTAAGTTTCATTTTGAATTCACTTTACCCAAGTAAGTAAAGCCTTAAAGGTTGAGCTGTGGTTGATAACCTTTGTTTATGACCCTTTAGCTAAAGTGGACCCAACTAGTCACACAGTGCCCTGTTAGTCAACAGCTTAGCTGGGTGGAAGGTACAGGTTACACGACAAAGGAAGAGTGAGAAAAATGGCTGAGTAGGCTCAGAAGTTTGGTTTTATTCACAAATGGTACTCCCAGTCTTGCTCTGTTTTTTCATAAAATGTGTAATTTTATGCAGTTGTGGAAGAAATAAAACCATGACTTTTATTCCGCAATTATGTAGTTTCATTTCCTTATACTTAACAATTTATTTTTCTTCTTTGAGATGTTGATATATTTCACTGGGCTGTTAGAGGATTGTGAGATGCACTCCCTCCCCTCCTCCACTCCTTTCAACCTGTGCCACTGGGGACCAAGGTTCTTTGCCCTTGGTCTTATGCCTCTTCTTTAAAGCAAAAATGTCTCCTTTCCCTAGTCCTCTGCTTGTAATCACAGAAGGCTAGAGCTGATGGGCATGAGTGGTCCAAAATTCTCAGTTTGCAAACAAGTAAAATGAGAAAACTGAGGCCCAGAGATGTGAATGACTTGTTTTCTGTGAGAAATATATGGGTGTCCTGTGAAGAGGACAGTCCAGTTGGCCTGAATAACTGAGCCACCATGGAAATATGGGCAGTAACACAGACTGGGGGAGGAAATGACTTATACCCCCCAGGCTATTGTTTGGACATCAGCAGGAATGGTTTAGGGCCTATATAAGAAGTTATTCTGTACTGAATAAAACAGACCCAGGAAAGCCACCAGCTCACACTTACCAATGCTAAAACTCTGAAAAAGAGGGTAAGCAGACCATGCTCACCTGTGGGCATGAGAGACACAAGCCTGGGTATAGAATACTGGAGCATTTGACTGGAAAGGATCTCGGAAGTCGTTTCATCTTTTTTTTTTTTTTTTTTATGGGTCAGGAAACTCAATCCAAAAGACCACAAAGCTAATGAGGAGAGGGCCTGAATTTCCCCCTTGACACTCTCTTGAGCCGCTACTGTATTTGGCTTTGAGGAGCATCATGGGGTTATTTTTCAAAAGTTGATTTATCTATTCAATTCTGTTTAATGTGGACCGGTATTAAAATTTCTTTGTATTTCTGAACACCAATGTTTATAGCAACCTATTCACAGTAGCCTAAGGTGGACATGACCCAGATGTCTATCAACAGATAAGTGGATAAACAAAATGTGATATATACATGCTATAGCATGGATGAACCTTGAAAACATCATGTCAAGTAAAATAAGACAGACATAAAAAGACAAATATTATATGAGGTATCCAGAATAGGCAAACAGTAATTAGCTGGAGTGACAAGAAGAAGCATCACAGAGCTTAGTAGAGTTCCTCCATGTACATAGATTTGTTTGGTCTTCACACCATCTCCACTGTTTCTGCATATAAAAAAGCAGAGACTCAGAATCATAGCCTTGTCCAGGAATGAACAGCTCATAAGTGGTACAAAGAATAAAAATTAGGAGCTCAGAGAAAGGAGAAACTAGTGTGGTCTAAACTCATCAAGGAACGTGTTGTAAAACTGTGACTTGAACATACCCAAATAAGAAGGAAAATGAGAAGAGCATCTTCTCTTGTTATGGATGGCACGTTGATTAAAATGTGAACAGTTTTTTTGTTTGTTCGCTTTTTAAGTGTTGTGCAGTGCACAACCTGTGTGACCATACGGGGGCAGCCCTACCTGCAAGGGAACCACATCAGAAACCAGCCAATTGTCTTTGCAATACAGGAAGGTCATGCTTCACTGCAGTAGAAGTGCATGGTGGAGTAGGGAGTCCTGCGCGATAATAATCTGATTGTTTTAATGTTTGGATTTTGTTGCTAGATGCTGAGAATTCCTACCGTGGAAGGAGCTCTGGAATGGGAGACCTGTGACCTCACCCTTGACTTGCCCCGCAGTTAAATGTGTGACTCCGGGTAAGACGCCCAACACTCTGGCCTTTAATTTGTTCATCTCTAGTCGAAAAGGGGTTGAGCTTGGTGGTTCTGACATTCTGTTTTTACATTTATAAAGAAACCAGTAATATTTTGTCATACAACTCTCCCTCTTTTCCTTACTGAAAGACTTAGGAAGGGCTCTTTACCCAGTTTTTCTTTTACTGTAAATCCATCCACTCGTTAACAAGGATAGAGGCTCCAGAAAACTTTTGTCTCTGAAAGTATAATAGTGGAGTTAGTGGAAAAATGAGATCTTTTTGATATATTTGTTTTACAAAACAGGATGGACTAGACTTATGCTGTACTTCTCTGAGTAATCAGCCACTGTCCTTTCTTTCCTCTACATGGGGGCGGCAGACCCAAATCCTTTCTGTTTCTCTTATCCAATCACTTCTTTCAGAGCTCAGAGTTTTCTACTGCCATTTCCTATCCTTGCTTTGGGATCTGAAATGATAGGAACGTGTCCGTGCTTATTCTGCAGCCCCCACACCATTTGACAGCCCAAGCTAGCTGCAAAATAGTGTATTCTTGCTTTGGATTTCATCAAAAATATGTAAATAGAGGACCTACTTTTTACCATTTTTCAGTTGGAGAAACCAAGACAAAGAATGAGAGCATGACTTAAGTGATGTACAAAGCGAAGGCCAAGGGTACTGACAGAAGCAAAGCTTTTCATTTGACAGCCCTCTCCGTCAACCAGGTGACCATGGTGAGAGTGGCTTTTGTGGGGAATGAGGCTCAGGCCTTGCCAGGGCCACCAGATGGGTTTGGGAGCCAAGTGGAAGAGCAGCATTTTACTCTCCACAGGTAATCGGCATTTACCACCATTTGCTTGCAACGAGAAACATGAAACAATTTTCCACATTTCCTCTAAATGAATGGGACTCCACAGGAAAACCCTAAAGGGAAGTGTTTGAGAAATTGGTGGCAGAGGAATTTCACTATGAGGAGAATGAGCCAGTTTGTTGTGTTTGCTTATTAATAGGTTCTGTGTCGCCGGCTCCAGGGGGACTGGCCTCTTGAATAGCTGGCGGGGAAAAGCATTCAAGGACTCTGCTTGATGGAAATAGGGAATAAGGGGAAGGGAAAGGAAGGGAAATACCTTCAGAAAAGATTGGAGAGCTTGTCCTCCAGAATGAAAGCCGGCTGCTGCTGCTAATTCAACCGTCTGTGTTAATGCTACGGCCAGTTAGAGCTGAGTTGCAGAGAAAGTTGTAGTCTCGCTTCTTATGTGCCTCATTTGCAGTTTCTAGGCTGGGTGTATTACATTTCGTTCTTTGAGATAAGACTTTTTAAAATCGAGCAGATTTCAAAAGACAATCTGCTATGACTGGAGTGTGTGTGTGTATAACCTGGTTTAAAGAGATGGTGGATGTTGATTGTGTATTAATAAATATATGAGAAGTACATCTTTGTCTTTGTGAAGTGTTATCTAGATACAATTTGTAGCAATGTCATCCTCCTCCAGGAACATTCATTTGGTCATCTGGTCAACAAATGTTTATTTATGCCTGAGCCAGGCCCTGTGCTATGGTGGGACTATGAAGTACATTGAATTGTGTGTCCAGTTCTCGAATAGGCTGGTGGGGAAGAGAGAAATCAATAGACAATCACAATACAAAGTGAGATAGCACACAAGGTGTAGGTTTATATTGGGTCTTAAGGAAGAGGTGCCTATTCCAGGCTGAGTAGAAGGCAGGAAACAACAAAAGCTGCCTGGAGGAAGAGACTTCTGGGGGAATATTAAGAGTTAGTTGGCAAGTTTTTCTTCCCTAATAAAAGGTCTGAATTTTAAATACTCTGGGGCCCACTGAAGTGGTCTGAAATTCTTTTGCATATTATACATATCTGCCTTTCTTTAGAGGATACATAACTTTCATCAGATTCTTAGAAGCCTAAGACCTTCTTTTTCTCCAGTTAATTATTTAGATTAACTGCACAGTACTTTTGAATATCATGCCCAACTAACATCCTTATTTCCCCCAAGAATATATATGTATCTGTGTGTGTATGTTTGTGCATGTATATATGGAATGTAGCATCTTTATGCACACACAAGAATATTTTCCTAAAGTCTCAGAACAGTAGCTTCATCAAAGACCGTGAACATTTTAAAAAACTTTTGCTACATGTTGTCAAAATTTCTTCTTCAAATTTGTACGAGTTTCCATGTTTATTTGCAGAGGGGGAGTGCCATTTTCCTGAACTCTTGTCAATGCTATTTTTATTGCTTTTTAATTAAGAAAAATTTTAAACATAGAATGGTACAAAAGATAGATGCTTATGAACTTATTTGCCAAATTTAAGAGATAGTAACAATTTGCCATTGTGTTTCCCTTCGTTTAATGAAGAAATAAATAAAGTGTGTAGATACAGCCGAAGCCCACACCCCCTTTTCTGAAGCCCATTCATCTTCTTCCCTCTCTCAATAAATTTTTATTAATGAATTCATAGAGGTAACACTGATTAATAACATTATATAATTTGCAGGTGTACAATGTTATAATTCAACATCTATGTACTCTACTGCGTGCTCACCACCTGAAGTTTCCTTTCATTACTGTATATTAGATCCCCTTTGCCCACTTTGCCCTCCACCCTTCCCTCTGGTAACTGCCATTCTATTGTCTGTATCTATGAAATATATATATAATGGAATACCACTTAGCCATGAAAGATGGAATATTGCCTCTTGAGACAACATGGATGGATCTTGAGAGTACTATGCTAAGTGAAATAAGTCTGACAGAAAAGGACAAAAACTGTATGATTTCACTCATGTGGACTATAAAACAAAAAGTAAAAAAACAATACAAAAATAATCTCCCAATATTTTAAGTGGATTTTTTCTACTTTTACTACTCACAGATATTTCATACTTTAAAATGCCTATTTATGGTATCATATTGAATCTAGTTATTATAATTTTCCTTTAAAAATGTATTTATACCCTCTGTATATCTTTACTTTTTCTTCACTTCTTTCACTGCCTTTCCCATCATCCCTTGCATTGACAATTTTCGTTAGTCTCTGCCTCTACCAGTGTAGAAATTATACAGATAAACTATTCTTTTAAGGGTTACACTTGAAATGTTCTAAACAGATTTATGGAGATGTAATTTACTTGCTATACAATTCTCTCATTTAATGTGTACAATTCAATGGTTTTTGATCTATCTATTCACAGAGTGGTGCAACCACCACCACAATCTATGCTTACTGTGTATTTATCACTCCCAAAAGAAATCCTATACCGATCATCAGTCATATTATCAATGATTCTTCCTTCCCCTCTGCCCTTGTCAACCATGAAACTATTTTCTGTCTCTAAGGATTTGTCTATTCTGGACATTTCATATAAATGGAATCATACAATATGTGCTCTTTTGTAATTGGCTTCTTTCACTTAACATAACATGTTTAAGGTTCATCCATGTTGTACCATGTATTAGTACTTCATTCTTTTTTTGTGGCTGGATAATAATCTATTGTATGCATGGGCCATATTTAGCCATTTATCAGTTGGTGAACATTTGAGTTGTTTTCACTTTTTGATGATTATGAATAATGGTGCTGAATATTCATGAACAAATTTTGTTGGACATATGTTTTCAGTTTCTCTGGTATATACCTAGGAATAAAATTGCTGGGTCACATGGTAAGTCAATGTTTAAAATTTTTAGAGGAACTGCCAAGCTATTTTCCAAAGTGATTGCACCATTTTACATTTGCACCATTAACATATGAAGGTTCCAGTTTCTCCACATCTTCCCTAACCCTTGCTATGATCTTTTTTCCTTTTAAATAACCATCCTAGTAAATGTGAAGTGACATCTTATTTCTATTTTAATTGGTATTTCCCTAATGGTCAATGATGTTGAGCATCTTTTCATGTGCTTTTCAATCATTTCTATATATTTTTTAAGAAATGTCTATTCAGGTCCTTTGCCTATCATTAAACTGGTTTATTTATCTTTTTATTATTGAGTCATAAGAGTTTTTTTATATATTCAGGCTACAAGTCATATGTATATATGTATATATTCTAGATAGTAGGTATATGATTTTCAAAATATTCTCTTTCATTCTGTGGATTGTCTTTTACTTTCTTGATGGTATTGTTTGTAGCACAAAGGTTTTTAATTTTGGTGAAATTCACTGTTTCGAGTTTAAAAAAAATTTTTTTTAACACTTGTGCTTTTGGTGTGGTGTCTAGAAAGACTTTGCCTAACCCAAATTCAGAAAGATTTACTTCTGTGTTTTCTTCTAAGATTTCTATTGTTTTAGGTTTCACATTTATACCCATCATCAATTTTAAGTTAATATTAGTATATAGCCTAAGGAAATTCCAAACCCATCCTTTTCCATGTGGATATTCAATTGTATTTAAATTTGTAATATGCAGATTTGACTTAAGGAAATTTTAAGTTTAGTATTACACCAACTCTTCTTCAGAACAGTCAGGACTCATAGATCACTTTCACTCTGGTCTCTCCTCCTTCTTCCATGGCATTGAGCCTAGT
Organism: Macroglossus sobrinus; assembly: GCA_004027375.1. Lineage (NCBI taxonomy): Eukaryota > Metazoa > Chordata > Mammalia > Chiroptera > Pteropodidae > Macroglossus > Macroglossus sobrinus. The sequence continues at coordinate 384,141 of PVKZ01001009.1, forward strand.
ATTTTATTCTTCCTTGTTTTAAAGCTCCCTGAATTCTACCATTGAATGCTTATTTAGTGTCTTTGCTCACCATTGCTTTTGCCTCCCAGTCCTTTCTTCTTGGGTCTTCTTCTTTCTTAACTCAAGTATATACATTAATGACTGTCACAGCATAGGTATGAATCTTTGTTTAAAAATATCAGTAGTTGGCCCTTACTCAGCATGAAAGTTTAATTGGGTGTCTCACCTTGAAGACGTCTCATCTCACAGTTTTCTGGCTTCTAATGTTGCTGTTGAAAGTTGAACAACTAGAGATCTGTTTTTTCATTTGTGCTGCTTAGGACTCACTGATTTTTGAAAACAGCAATTAGAAGAAAACGTCCCCAAGTTCTCACCACCACATCTATTCACTCACCTGCACCTCTGTCCATATGTATATAGTACCTTCTCTCTCTCTCTTTTTAATTGAAATATATTTGATGAATATATTTGTGTGAGTTTGAAGTATAAAATGTGCTTATTAGATATATTTATTTATTATAATATTGCAGCATTAGTTGTCACCCTTATCATGTCACATAATTAACATTTCTTTTTTTGAGGTAGGAATAATTAGACCTACTTTCTTAGCAAATATGTTCTCTGTAATCACTGTACTGAGCACTTGATCCTCAGGACTTATTTATTTCGTAGTTCAAGTTTGCACCCTTAAACAACATCTCTCCTATTCCTCCACCTGCCGGCTTCTGGTAACCACCATCTTACTCTCTGTTTTTATGAGTTTGGCTTTTTTAGATTCCACATATGAGTGAGATAATATAGTATTTGTCTTTCTCTGTCTGACTTATCTCACTTAGCATAATGTCCTCAAGGTTCATTCATGTTGTTGCAAATGGCAGAATTTCATTCCTTCTTGTGACTGAATAATATTCCATTTAATATATGTATATATACACCACATCTTCTTTATCCATTCATCCATTGATGGGCACTTAAGTTGTTTCCATATCTTGGCTATTGTGAATAATGCTGCATTATACATGGGAGTACATCTGTCTCTTCAATATTCTGTTTTCATTTCCTTTGGATGTATACTCAGAAGTGGATTTGCTGGATCATATGGTAGTTCTAGTTTTATTTTTTAAAGAAAACTTTGTATTGTTTTTCATAGTGGCTGTACCAATTTACCACCCCACTGATAGTGTGCAAGGATTCCCTTTTCTCTATATCCTTGCCAACATTGATCTCTTGTCTTTTTTATAATAGCCAGTCTAATAGGTGTGAAGTTATCAGGTAAAGAGTTAATATCCAAAATATATACAGAATCCCTGGGAGTCAATAACAAAAAAGAAATAATCTGATTAAAAACTGGGCAGAGGAATAAATAGACATTTTCCCAAAGAAGCTGTTCAAATGGCCAGCGGGTACATGAAAAGATCCTCGACATCACCAATCATCAGAAAGTGCAAATTAATGAGCTATCACTATCTTCTCTCTTATTACTTTGGAAGAACTATCCATGCTTCTGGCTCAGGTTGAGCCCTCCGCTTACGCACCAGATGTCACCTCTTCTTGCCTGCTCAAAGACACCCTTTCAACAACTCTACTCTCTCTCCCTTACATATCCATGTCATCTCTTCACTGAACGTTTCTGTCAGCATACACATATGATTTTATTTAGCTCATCTTAAAAATAAACTCTTTCTTGACTTCACTTCCCCTCCAACTGGCACCCCATTCTCCTCTCTCCCTTCTCAGCAAAACTCCTTGAAAGGCTTGTTCTTCACTTCATACAGTCACCATGTCCTCCTTGCTCCTCTCCAAATACATCAGGCCTATTCTTGACTTGGAGCCTAGACTTGCTGTTCTTCTGCCCAAGATATCTGTGTGGTCTACTCCCTGACATCCTTCAGGTCTTAATCACTTAAAGTATTACTTTCTATATGCCCTCCCTAACCTGCTTATTTAAAATTGAGATCTCTCTTATAGTCCCTCTACCCTTTTTCTTGTTTTGGTTTTCTCCATAGCAACTGCTACCACTGAACATATTATGGTAGCTTATATTTTTGTTAACAATTATTTATTCCATCCTCTGCAAAAGGGTTATGCCTACCACCCCTTGCCATGCTCACCTCTGGTGTAGAAAATTTCCTCATCTCATGTCAGGTTTGGGTATGTGACTTGTTTTTGCCAGGAGAATGTGAGCAAACATGACAAATGCCACTGCTTTACATATGACAACATGATTGGCTTAGCGTTTTACATTTTTGCCCCGTGTCACTAGAAGAGCGTGTCCCACATAGGGGCTTTTGATTCAGCCTGTGTCCTGGAATGAAAGAACACATGGATTAGACCTATATAGTCGACCCACAGCCTGGATCAAAGCCACAGGCAAACTGCAACCTTTATAGAAGGTTAGCAACATATAAATGTCATTATAAATCATGTGATTAAGGGATTATTTGTTACCCCAGCAAAAGCTTAGTAATACACATACTATATTTTGTAATTGAGAAAAAATGATCTCTCTTTTCTTCTTGCAAGTATATGCTATGAAAGCAAGGATTTTGTCTGTTTTGTTCACTGCTCTCTCCCCAGTACCTGAAAGAGTTGCTAGCACACGGTAGAGCTTTAGAAATAGATGTGTAAATTGAATTAATGCATGCTGGAAATTCTTAGCCATTTTTTCTCTAAACATTCTCTCTTCTTATTCTCCCTACTCTCTTCTCCTGGAACTCCTATTAAATGTAGGTTAGATATTCTCATTCTATATTCCAAATCTTTCAACTACTCATATTTTCCATTCTTTACATCCCCATACTTCATTCTGGATAATTACCTCAGAACTCTCTTCCAGCTCATTAATATCCTTTTTATCTGGGATTCATTTGCTGCTTAATTTTTCTTTTGGATTTAGTCTAACACAATATTTTTTATTTTTTTAAGTTCTATTTATTCTTTTTTCAAATATATGTATCCTGTTTTCATAATGTCTTTTCCTTTCAATATGGTTGTTACACCTTCTTTAATCATTCTGACAATTTAAAACATATTTAGTTTACATTCTTCAGTTGGAAAAAAACCTCTATTATCTAAAGCTTTATGGAATGGTAAATGTTCACCATTTTTGAGCTTGTGATCTTACTTATGGAAGATGATTTCCTCTTGTGGTTTATAATATTTTTGGAAGCTCATATTCAGTGAGCATTTAAAAAAATTTTGTGAGATCTATATTTGCTCTTAAAAAAAATCATTGGCTTGGGATATCTTTTACAAGAATATAGTGTTAATTTGTCCTCCACACCTGTATATGGCACAGACTTGAGTTTTCACCTTCTTTCAGGAGATTTTTTGGTGTTATTTTTTTGCTCCCAGAAAACTAGTCAGCTCTAGATGGTATTTTTAAGTCCCCTCTTTATAGTGGTAGCAGGCTTTTCAGCATCCCTTGTATGTATAGGAGTCTTCATTAGTAAACAGCCTCCTTTTAGCTCATTTGACAACCTCACCCCTACCTCCACCATCCATCCCCAGCTCTGTAAAATCAGCTTTCAAGCTTCCTGTTCTATCTTTAAGTTTTCTGTTATCTAGAGAATATGTAGAAAGGTCTTTCTTGCCCTGAGATCCCTTACAACATTCTTCTGTATTTTTTCTATTTTTTAGTGCTTCATCATTTTTTAGCTCATATGACATTTATTTTGGTATATGGTGTAAAGTAAATATCTAACTTTTCTCTCAAATAATTAACCAGTTGTCTAAATATAACATGAAATAATTTGTTCGAACTCTATTTTTATCTTTATCATAAATTCCAATATATTTTGGGTGAGTTTTGGGGCTTTCTGTTTCACTTTAATGATCTGTCTGTCATTCTCTGTGCCATTATTATATTTTTTCAACTAGTGTATCTTTCGGATACATTTTAATATGGACAATTCAAGCCACTTTGTAGTCCTATTTTTTCTTGTCTAGTGACAGGTGTTTATTTTCAATGAACTGGAAAATGATTTAATCCCAAAATATATGTTTGAGTTTAATGAGAATTAATTAATTATATTTATAAATTAATTTAAAGATGATGGCATCTTTATGATATTGTTCCTTCATGAGATGGAACAGTCGGTCCATCTTTCCACTTAAGAACTTTTTTGTCCTATGTATTCAATAAAGATTTCAAATGTTTCTCATATAAAATTTTTTATAAAATTTATTATGAGTATTTTTTGTTTTTCTTTTTTAGAAATTTTAATCATAGGAAAATATACATAACATAAAATTTACCATCTTAACCATTTTAAGTGTATAGTTCAGTAGTGTTAAGTACCTTCACATTGTCTAGCAACCAACTGCCAGAATTCTTTTTATCTTGCAAAATGAAATCTTTGTACTCATTAATCAACTCTCCCCTCCCATCAGCTTCTGGCAACCACTAGTCTACTTTCTGTCTCTATGGTTTTGACACTAAGTACCTCATATAAGTGGAATCATGCAGTTTTGTCTTTTTGTTACTGGTTTGTTACATTTAATATGAAGTCTTTGAGTTTCATCCATGTGGTAGCATATGTCCTAATTTTCTCCCTTTTTAAGGCTGAATAATATTCCATCGTAAGTATATACCACATTTTATTTATTTATTCATTTACTGATGGCACTTCGGTTGCTTCCACATTTTGACTATTGCAAATAATGTTGCTATGAACATGGGTGTACAAATATCTCTTTAGACCCTGCTTTCGATTCTTTTGGTATATAATCACAAGTGGGATTGCTGGGTTATATATTTCTGATTCTATTATTATGAATATTTTATATTGTTATTATTACTAGTAAGATCATATTCTGGAATTGGTTCTCAATAGCATAAAAAGAATTCTGTTAGATTCTGTATATTTCTTATGTTTATATCAGTGGTTCTCAAGTTTGGATGCACATTAGAGTCATCTGAGGAGCTTTTAAAACATATACAGACCCAGGCCAAGAACAATTAAATGAGAATTTCCGTGTGATTGTAAAATGAAGCAAAGGTTGAGAAACACTGGTCTAAGCCAATTTCCTGAAGTCTTCTTAGATTTAATCATTGTTTAGTTGATTCACATGTCTGGATATTTTAGTAGACAATACTATCACCTGCAAAGAATAATAATTTTCTCTTCTATATTTATACTCCTCATTAATATGTTTTTGACTTATTAAATTGACCAAAACTTCAACAATGTTAAATGCATCTTTGTTTCTGTTCTTGATGTTAAAAGAATGTCTTTGCTTTAAGTATGATATCAGATTCTGTTTTCAAAAAGAGTTTTTTTCTAAAGAAGCATTCCTTGAATAAGATGTGAGTAGGGAGGATATGAAGAGTTTATAACCATGGCTGTATCTTTTGAAATTTTAATATATGTTTTCTTGAGGCAAGCACAGATGATTTTTTTTTAAAAAAGTAATCAAATTATGAAAGTGTTTTCTATTCATTTTACTAATAAATTTAGCAAAAAAGTATGTTGAGTTACCAATAATGTCGAATTTCCCTTTCTTTCTCTCTTTTTCCTTCCCTCTATTCTTCCCTCCCTCCCTCCCTCCCTCCCTTCCTTCCTTCCTTCCTTCCTTCCTTCCTTCCTTCCTTCCTTCCTTCCTTCCTTCCTTTCTTCTTGCCTTCATTTCTGTGACATTTGTCAAATGGCTTATCTCATTTGCCCAATTGCTATTCTGGAGCATATTAATAGATGTGCTAGTGTTGAAGTCAAGGGTAGTGTTGCCGTATAAAGATGCAATCTTCCTTTCCTCCGCTTGGATCTAACAACCCTCTGTGCTGATGGCATACATAGCTGCTTTGCTCCTAGAAGTCACAGCCACCTTATTTCTTTCTACCTCTGCTCTTACCTACTGGGCCTTGTTTGCTGGGACTTGACCTTCTAGGATGCAATATATTACCACCTTCTCCATATTTCCTTTCCAGATGTTTTCTAAGAGTTGCTATATCTGAATGGTTGTAAAACAAATTTTGGGTGAGAGTGTATGACAGAGGAGAATGGAACTCTGCCAAGATTAAGAAGCAGCACTCCAGTTTTGGGGGTCTTACAACTTCTGGGTCTCTGAGTCAGGAGGCAGCGGTGAGGGAGGAGTGAGTTGTCTTCCTTTCTCTGTTTGTCCTCCCTTCTTTATTTTCTCCCTCCTTCCCTATCTCCCTCCTTTATTCTTTCTTTTTTATTTGCTTTCTCTCTCTCTCTCTCTCTCTCTCTCTCTCTCTCTCTCTCTCTCTCTCTCCCTCTCTCTCTTTCTCTCTCTCTCTCTCTCATCTAAATGCTCCCCTCTTTGTAAAGCAAAGACTGTGATTCATAAAACAATATCTGGGCAGATTTTACTTAATAAAACTCCATTTGTGTTTAATTCTGAGAATTCTTTCTAATTTTAACATTATGTTGTCTGGCAGATTTTCTTTTCTTTTGGTTTTAAGTTTTCATCTCTTTTTTATTCCTTCCCACCCCCACCCAGAAGAGACTGGGGAGAAAAAAAGACCAGATTCAGATAGCATTTAAAAAGTAAAATTCTAATATCACTTTATCTTCTTCGTTCATTTTAATCAGGAGAGTCATGTGTAGATTTGGATTAAAGAAGAAACAAGAAAGAGCATAGAGACCAGGAAGCTATTACAGTACATTAAACTATGTGGGGACACTTTAATGCAGCATAAAACAAGGTATCAATCTGAATGTGATTGACTTTTACCAACCTCATGTGGTAAAAATATCACTGCATTTAACATCAGGGATCTGAGCTTAATCCTAGTTCTAACTAACCCAAACTACCTGTACAAACTTGAAAAATTCATAACTTCTTTAAGTCTTAGTTTTCTTATGTGAGATCAAAGTAAGATTCTTGGCACTGTCCCAAATTCTAGGTTTTGCTATTCCATGTGTAAAAATGAATGAGGTAGACATTGAGTGCAGTCAAAGATTGGCTGGAAGCTGGGAAGACATGTGATGGCCTTGGCAGACGGTCGGGTTTGGATGGGAAGGCAGTGAGGCCTGCCAGGGCTTCTGGTTGGGTGTTGGTGTGTGCCATTTCCAGTTCACATGCTAAGGCTGACAGTGTGATTTGTTTCCAAAGGAAGGAGTAAGGGAGGGGATATATTAGAACAGATTTTTAATTTTGATCTGGGATGTTATTATCTGTGTGGACAGTCTTTGTAATAATTCATTCGAATTTTCTACATAATGCAAGGTCTTCACAGTGGGGTGATACCAGCATTTACATACATTTACTCAGACATTCTTCATGGTAACTCGAGTGGGTAGATACCATATGCTTCTGTGAGGTTACACAGGGTGGATGAGCCTGCACAGTTTGTGAATGGACAGGCTTCAGATCTACATCTGTAGGCCTCTGAAGCCTGTGGTTTCCCCACTAAGCTGAGCTGCCTTAACTCTCAGGTTCTGTGGATGCGCTTGTCTTGTTGATGGGAGAACCAAAGAAATGTGATCCGTTTTGTGGGCTGGAAATCGTGGCTTCTCAAGGTCAGTGGCTGTGTTTTATCAACTTTCTAAACCCAGTGACTAGCACAATTACCAGACCATATAGTAGACACGCAATAAATATAGTTAAGTGGAATTGAATTACACACGATACCAAACCGGGATCAGAACACGCTCACTCTGTCTTTCTCGACATTCTGTCTGAGTTTGTCTTAGAGTCTTGGCCTAAATTTCTCCCTCCAGGTGCTTGTCAGTGAAGGAAGGTCATGGATTTGAAATATTTGCTTACAAGTTAATTTGGAGATCAGCAAGACTGAGTCTCAGCACTGAGGGGAAGGAGAGTGATGCCTTTGGGCTGATGTTTCCAAACCAAACAATTAAGTTCATTAACAGTAATGGACCCCAGGAAGATGAGCAGCAGGAAAAAGCACAAGTGTAAAATGAGCAGGAGCCCTGCCTTCTCCTTTCTCTCTCCCTCTTCTCTCTTTTTCACTTTCCTCCTCTCAAAGTGTAAGTTGCTGACCCTCTGGGCTTTGTTTACTCCTGTGAACTGTGGAACTCCTGCGTTCCTGAATAATAGCGACTAATCATGGGGAAAAGACCTTAAAAAAAAAAAAGGCCTAATTTAAAGCAGCTTGGTACAAAAAGGCAGATCTTGCATCTTGAAAGTATAAATGGATCAATGCAGACTCTAAGGCCTCTGAGGACCAGAGCCTGTGTGTGTGTGTGTGTGTGTGTGTGTGTTTCTGGTGTCGCGCAATGCTTGGTGCAGAACAGGTGCCCAAATTATGTTTGTTGAATTGCACCGAAGAAACAAGCCTTGAGCTACAGTGTAAACTGACCCCTGTGTTGAAGCTCTCATTCTGTTCACCGTGGTCAGCGTGGGATCGGCTTGGCAGATGAAAGGGCTGGATGAAAAGTGTCCCATGTCTCTCAATCCTAACAGACCCATGGAAGGTTCATCAGCAACGAAATGCCAAGACATGGACAAGACCAGAAGAGGGGTGGGGTGCGGCAGGAAGATGGGAAGCCAGTCCTATACAGCTGGGGTTCACTGTGCTGGGCTTCTAATAAGCAACATAAAATTGTAGGCTCCCCTGTAAGAGATTTCTGCTGCAATTTATTAACTAGGGTCCGGGGAGATCGATGACACTGAATGATTATGTAGCATTAGGCTACCCTGGTCCTTTGGCAGAGCTGCTCTCTGGATGGGGTACAGATGCTCACATCTGCTTTTGTTAGAGACCCAAACCCCTACGTCCTGGTGTGAAGCTAATGAAAGCCCCTGCACTATTCCCCACATTCCTTTAGCAAAGTAAACCCTATCTGGCCAACCTGGAAATCCAATGAGTTAATTAAGGGAGAATTGTCTCTGATTTCCTTTTACATTAGAACTGCCCCCTCAACCCTTACCCGCCCCCACGTGGACCTGGTCCCCCTCCTCCCTGCAAACCTAAGCAGTGAAACTGCCTCTTGCCCCATGTGCCAGAATGATTAATGGTGGGACTACAATGAGGTCAATTAGGCAGGGTCGGCTTGAAGCTGAAAGGTGGAGTGTGTTTCTTTATTGAACACTGCATTCACACTCCAAACAGTGACCCGCGCTGCAGTGATTTATTACGGGGGCAGTCCTCTGATCACTTACCTTCAGAGCTTGTACCTTGGCTTGGAAAACCGGGCTTTCACTGTCAATTAACGCCAGACAAGGGGATCCATTCAAAATCTGAAATGCATACCTAATACGAAGTGGGGGAAGGGGCTGAGCTTGGAGGGAGGCTGCTAGGACAGTGGCTCTGCCTCCTGCAGGGCGCCCAAGCTGTGGAGGGGCTAGGTACATATGATTGGGCTTTCACATGGGGACAGAAACGCTTTGGGTTTGAAAGCAGGTTACCCTGTCTAGCAACAGAATCTCAAAGGGCTAGTTTCATCAGCTCCACGGGACATATGCTTCCCCTCAGTTTTGTAGACATCAGAGAGCTGCAGGAAAAAACTTAGCAGTTTCTGTGTATTCTTAAAGCAATGTTTATTTCTTGTATGGGCCTTTGAAATGGGATTCCAATGTGAGTCATTTGCATTTGAGGGATTCAAAACAAAGACTATTAGCCTCTCTGTGTAACATGATGGGTTAACATCTGCATTAAAAGTGTGAAGGCAAGAAAAAAATGAGCTTTCCAGGGATGGTCCAGGCTTTTTAGTGGGTAAACTATTTCTTCTCAGTGCTTCACTCAGCATCCTCAGAACACTCCAACAGTGTGGTCCCACCTTTGGGAAGGCCCCAGGAGGTCAAAGGAGTCAGGAAGAGCTGGGCCTCAGCCCTTGGTCTGCGGCCCAGCCCAGAAAACTCTCCTCCAGTATCAGCACAGATCGCCCCTACTCTCCTCCAAGGTGACAACGTGTGGTGTCTTCTTAGGGAGACCTTCCCTGACCACTTCACTCCCTTCTCTCCTTTCCTGTTGGGTTTTTATTTTTAGCTTTTGACACCATCGGATAGACTCTGTTTTCCACTAATATATTAGTTCCTTGTCTCTGTCCATGCCAAGAACGTAAGCTCCATAAGGGCCGAGAGGTTGGGAGTGTTTGGGGTACATTATTGTACCCCAGTGCCAAGGATAAAGAAAGCCTGCAGGAAACCTTCCTTTTCTTTGCAATATTTTCTCAAAAACATGTGTTTTATCAGTTCTCCATATTGGTTTCATTTATGTTTTAAAACTAGGTTTCATTCTATGGCTAATTATCATTTTTTAGACCACTCTATAGTTGGCAGTGTTGATGATGATGACGATAACAACAACATCTTATATTTTATTATGGATCTCTATACCTATCAAAGCATGCTTGCATACCTCAGTTTCCCTCTCCAAGCCTCAGTTTCTCCCTGTAAAATGAGAGTAATAACTTCTTTCTGGTTGCACCTTTGTGTGGATTCACTGAGATGACCTGTGTTTTGCACCTAGCACAGAGTAGGTACTTAATAATACCCGCACCTATCACTTGCATCTGAGCATCAGAGCAGAGATCCCCACAACACCCACAGAGGAGGATGACCAGTCACCCACATCCTGCACGTGCAGTACTTATAGTCAGAGGCATTAAATGACTTTCCCAATGAATCCATATAAGAAGCAGGTCTAAACTATCACCTTTATGCCTTTATGTTTCTTGGCCATAGATGGAAACTCCTACTCTTGTTTTTTAGTTATCCAGAAGTGAAGAAATCACACTAACAATAAATTATATTCGGTCTCAGAGAACTAAAGAGAGGCTGCTAATGGTAGTGGAGAAAGAGGTAGTTTTAAGACTATGTAGACCTCAAATGTTTTCCCATCTGGATAGAAGTGATATATTTACATTCCCAGCACTGTCTCATGGGCAAAGCCATTAGCCACTCCTATGTCATTGACCTTTACTTCATTCCATTCTGTCTTATTCTTGAAAGCCTATTAAAGTGAGAATGATGGGGAAATTTTTAATTTTCTCTAGTTTATAGGAAAAATTATTTGCAAACCTTAGTTTACGTTGACAGAAACAAATGATTGTTTTCGTGCAATGTGGGGGACTAACCCTCTTTCCCTTCTCTGGCCTTGCACCATCATCCTCGCCTTGAATTCCTTCTCAGAAGCCGACATGTGAAAAAGGCAGCACAGCGGTAAACAGGTTCCTCCGCTGGCACTTCGCAGTGCTCTCTCTCCACTGACTCAGAACTAGACAACTTCTATAATGAGGATGTAAAAAGAATTAGACCAACTTTTCCCCCAATCTGTCCTGGTTTCTCTGCCCTGTCCTCTGAGGGAAAGTTAATGGCAGACATGTGAGTTCGGAAAGACCATTCTGGTTGTTTCTTTCTTTCCCAATTACGAATGTGTTCCTATAGAATGTTTCTGCAAGCTTTATCTAAGCCCACTTTAAATGCACGAGTCAGTGGGACTTCTCTGGCTTTCTCTTGGGAGGTCATTCTGCCAGCTCAAAAGTCTCTCATGATCAGCAGACAGTAGCTCCCTCTGCTTAGAATTAGCTTAGAAATAGGGAACATGGGGGTGGCATTCTGTTTCCAGGATGAGGCCCTGTCACAGGCGGTTGCCTCACTGCCTCCAGCTTAGTTAGCATCATGGCGCAAACACGCCATCTGAGTCGGGGTACCTAGGCTTGAATGGTAGTCCCATCCTAACCACCTGTGCATCTTTGAACGTTTTATGTTTTTTGTTTCTTTATCTATACGGTGAGATTTGTAATACCTACTTTGCTAGGGTGTTATAAGGAATAAGTGAGGCGTATATACAAAAGCATCTTGACTTTGCTTTGGGACATTAGAAAATGGGCTAGAGGAGAAGGTCTGTACACCTCCACCAAGTGTGAACTCCAGAAAGCCACCTGTGCTTTGTGAACCTCCAAATAAAAGTGAATCTGTGGCAGAGGCATAAGAGGGGACTCTGGTGAAGAAACAGGGACTGCAGGGTGCTGCCACGACCAGGGTGTGCTGCGTTCTGGGTCAGGTGACTGCTCCTCGGCTGGGATTCTACCTGTGTGCAGAAACATTGTTTGGCTAAGGGACAAAATATGGGAATCTATTGGCTGCAGCAGCCACTGTGGGGGTCTGGAAGGTGAGCCTCAGTAGCCCAAGTGAACCCCAGGCCTGTATCTGAGACCTTCCCTCAGAAGGCCAAGTAGAGGAAAATGACTTGAGTTTGAGTTCATAGTTATGTAAAAATTGACCAAACTCAAATAATAGAGCCAGGCACCAGGGCACCTTGGTAGGCTAGGACCATGCCAGGCTTTCTCTCCCACATGAGTGGGGCCCCAGGGATCCTGAGCATGAGGAGATTGGATTGGTATATGCCTACCAGGTAGTGTACAAGAGGAGATGGATTCTGCCTCCAGAAAAGGGGGCCCCAGACAGATCTAGAGCATCAAGAACCCCCGTGGAGGCTGAGAGCTAAGAGCGTATTCAAACAGAAGAGCCAGATAAGATAGACAGAGTGGGGTTCTGAGGCAGAAGGTAAAGAGTGTACTAGCACCGTGAAATGAGATTCAGGGGAACCCATGAGGGGTCCATGAAGAGGAAAGGGGGCCATGAAGGCCATTGGCCAGCTCCCAGGATTAATGAAATTAGAAATAGAATTGTACACGGGTGTTTCTCTTCCATTGATCACTTTCCTCCCCATCTCTCTCTCCCTTCTCTCTTCTTCCATCCTGCAGATGCAAACACTTAGGTCCAGGAACAACTTCTGCTGGCAAAATGGCCTGTCTTTAAAAGCCAAGCAATAACAAAGATGAGGTCTAGGACAGCTTTTCTTCATTTGTATCCATAGAATGTTAAGTAAAAAAGGTCCTACGTTCAAATAATTTTGAGAGTGTTGGTTACACAAAATTAGGCATGTCTAATGGGTGGATTTTACAGACTCTCATAGATGCTGCCTCAGGAGCTACTGTGTGAGCTCCTGGAGATCGGGGCTTGGTCATATTCTCTGTGGCAAAGTACCCAGACTGGATCCTGACACTTAGCAGGAGACTAACAGATGTTTATGGAATAAATGAAAAAATTAAATGGAAAAAATCAATTTTCCCACACTTCTTTGATCACGAAAGCATTCTTCCAGTAAAATTTCACTGAATGAGTGAATGTTCCATAGAACATTCTTCAGTAAATGGATGGCTTGATAGAACGGGGAATATGGAACTGTTCTTTAAAGTCTGTCTCTACTTAGACTCCAGTGGAACCTTTCAGGCTCAAAGTTAGTCCTGTTCTCTGTATCAGAATATGAGGAATTTGAGGTTAAAATCCATGTGATTAGTAATTTAATGTATCGGGAGTAAATCTTGAATGTTTGTGGAGAAGCAGCGAGGGAGGCAGTCGCCGTAAGAGGCATTAATTGAGGATTTGGGGAGACTGAGCCTACTGAGTAGTAGCTAAGAAACATTTGGAGTTTTTCTCAGTTTCTCTTGAGTTTTGGTATAAAATATTGTAAGAGACCCTTACATAAATCTATCTAAAAGTGGCCTAACTCACAAATATATTTCTGCTGAAATTCACTCCTAAACAGGCTTTCCTGATTTTTTCTGGCAGAATAGGAATAGAGGCAAGGCTGGGCCCTATTTCTGAGTGTCTGCTGTGTTTGTGGTCTGCTGGGGCACTGATGTCACCCATTGCTCCTAAGGCAGAGTTTCCCCGAGCATATCCCATAGAGACTAGGCAATGGGAAGCTCTAAAGGAAGAGAGTGTTGTGGCCAAATATTTATTTTCACAAATGGAACTTTTAAATTGAAAAAGATCCCACGAGCTAGGCAAGGCAGTGACTCGTACCATCACTTAGCAGGACAGAAATCTGGGCTCTGAAGGGCTAAGTCAGTTATTCAAATTCACTCAGCTGGTAAAAGTGGCAAAGCTGAGATCCAAAGACAGATTGGGTGTCTGTGTATCAACTAACTCTCCAGGAAGCTGTCTGTCCAGAGCTGGGCCTTCACCCAGGTAGGCACAAGGTGAATATGCACATGCACACACGGAAGTCTACGGTCCATCATCCTGAAGTCGCGGAAACATGAAAAGTTTAATACATGTGATTGTAATCTAGAAAGAGCCTATAGGATAATTAAAAGCAATCCTATTAACAACTGGAACAAATTCTCTACCCAATTTTATAAAACGAAATGGAATGCTCACAGCCGAAAAGTGAACTAGCTTCAGAATCAAAGTCCGTGTCAGCTGAGAGGAGAACATCCACCGCTCATCATGGGTCATAGATTGCTTCTTTTCTAATTTAAACCTGAGTCTTAGAAGTTAAAAATGAAAAGTATATGGAGGGAAGAGAAGTGGATTAAGAGTCAAGAGACCTGCGTTTCCATCGCAGCTCCGTGGCTAATTAGCTGTGTGACCTTGTCAAGCGATTTAATGTCTCTGGATCTCCATTTCCTCATTTGTAAAGAGAGCGGGTATGGCAGATAATCTCTAAGGTCTTTTCCGTTCCAAAAGACTGCAAGTTTAATAACTAAATGAGTTCCTTAGTTGAACTTGATGGGTGTCTTAAATCAAAAGTTTGATCTTTCCTGTTATCACAGCACCTTTCAAGGGCCTGTGTGTACACAGGTTAGCGTGTGCACCTCCCGGGGCGGCTTGCCTTCCCTAGGCATGCCTTGGACTCTTTTCCAGCTCCAGCAACTCCTTGCTTGTGCTAACTCCTGTCTCTCTTGGGACTGGAGTCCAGCCCGGAACTTCAGGCCTGCAGCAGGGGGGACCACTCCCTCCTGCACTGCACACCATGCGTGATGCTCCAGGTGCTGATGCTCCCCGGTTCCCCGTGGCCACGCTTTCCCTGATCACTTGTTCTCTGCTTGCCTGATTAAATGTCTTTCCATTGAGAGCCCCCGGGCCCTCGACCTTCTTGTCCTGTCCATCTAACCAGCTTCCCTGAGTACTTAGTTTATTGCTATTTTGACAAAAATCGAGGTTGCTTTAGACGGCATTTATATAAGTCAGGGTGGTAAGAGCATTAGATGACAGTCAGAGGGAAGGGACTGAGATCAGCAGGGCCCCTTCGTCTTGCTGTTGTCAGGTAAAAGGGCTAGTCCAGTCCTCACGGGATCCCAGTAAACTATTAGGCTTTAGCAGGACTTGTGCTTTACACTCTCTGTTCCCCACTAGCACACCGCTTC
Source organism: Macroglossus sobrinus (assembly GCA_004027375.1). NCBI lineage: Eukaryota > Metazoa > Chordata > Mammalia > Chiroptera > Pteropodidae > Macroglossus > Macroglossus sobrinus. The sequence goes on from PVKZ01001009.1 coordinate 399,227, forward strand.
CATCAGAAAGTACCTTCTGTACTGATTCCCTTTCGACACCCACCCATCCTCCAAGATCCACCTCAAATGTCGTCTTAGACTTTCAGGGCCACGAGACTAGGTAATCTCCCCTCCTCTGACATTGCGTGAAACCAGTTATCTCCAGTTTCCTTAACTCTTTAGAGCTGATTTAACTTCTTTAGATCTCAGCTGAAACATCATTCTTCCTCCAGGAAGCCCTCCCTGACCACCCAGACAGATCAGATTGCCTGCGACATATGCTCAGGGCTCTCTGTACTTTTCTTTCATTCAACTTAGCAGCTTGATAATTATGTATTTATTTGAGAGAAGACTCAATTCCCAAAACTCTCTCCCATGAGGGTGGGCTCCAGTCTCTCCTGATCACCACTAATATATTTACTGAGGTTCAGCCGAGTACCGCCTGTGTAGGCACTGTAACTTTGCTTACTCTGTTGAATTTTTCTATAAATTCTAAAATGTAAGGTATATCAGCTAGTCTGTGACCTCATTGTGGATAGGAACTGTCTCATATTTCTGTTGTAGCTTCAGAGTCTACAGCACTGTTCTTGATAAATGTGTATTGACTTTGTTTCAGCTTTTGGAGACACGATTTGATCATTAGTCTGAGTTTATATCGTGTAATTGTGAAGGGGACTTTTTCTACGCTGTGTGCAAGAGGGAAGTTATCATGGAAGGTCAGAGTTGTAGATGAATGTGTCAGGAGAAATAAAAAGGGAACAAATTCATCCTGGCATGAGACTATAGGAGGTCCTTGAAGCAGGACCCTTGACTAGAGGCAGAGAGGTGGTGAAGGGGCAGGCGGAAAAAGGTTTGGTCTGGGGACGTGACGCTCAGTGCCACACTGACTGCATTCCATGGGGGGGTCATTCAGCCTCCCCAAGCTTTAGTCCTTTTCCATGTATTTATTTATTATTTTTAAACTTATTTTTAATATTTTTAATTATTTTTAATAAGTTTAAAATAACATAACGTAAAAGTTACCATCTTAACCATTTTTAAGTATACAGTTTGGAAGCACTATAGGAACTCACATCGTTGTGCCGCCATCATCACCATCCCTCACCAGAACTCTTTTTGTCTTGCAAAACGGAAGCTCAATGCTCATTAATTCTCTGTTCCCACAGCTCCTGCCAATCATTCTTATACTTTCTGTCTCTTTGAATTTGACTCTTCTAATTACCCCATATAAGTGCAATCATACAGTATTTGTTCTTTTGTAACTGGCTTATTTCACTTAGCATAATGTCCTCAGGAGTTGTCCATGTTGTAGCATATGACGAGAGTTCTTTTTTAAGGCTGAATAATATTCCATTCTGTGGATATACCACATTTGATTTATCCATTCATCTGTCCATGGACATTTGAGTTGCATCTACTTTTTGACTACTGTGAATAATGCTGTTATGAAAACAGATGTACGAATATCTCCTCGAGACTCTTCTTTTAATTCTTTGGGGTATATACCCAGAATTAGAATTGTTGGATCATATAGTAATTCTATTTTTAATTGTTTTGAGGAACAGCATAATATTTTCCACAATAGTTATATCACTTTACATTCCCACCACAAATAGTGAGCAAGGGTTCCAATTTGCTACATCCTCACCAACACTGTACTTCCTGTTTCTTTTTCTTTGACAATAGCTGTCTTAGTGGATGTGAGTACTTTTTTTGTTACATGATGTGATGGATACGACAGTGCCTGAGAAACTAGAACAGTAGACACAGGTCGAGGGTGATCATTTCTGAGGAGTCCTATGATATTAAGCACTTACCGGGTTCTGAACCCGGGCTTCCATTCCTTTTTGAATTTTGACCAAGTAACTAAACTCCTTTGTCTCTGTTTTCTCTGTAAAGATGGTGGTGGGGTGGGAGTAGCTGTGAATAAAAATAGCTGCCTTCTCTCCACAGGGTTGATGAAATATCAACTGGGATAATATATGTGAAAACACTATGAAATGAAAACATCTATTTAAATCCAAAAGGTTGTTGTTTACAGTCTTGAAATGATATCTGCCGCACTCTAAGCCTACCTTTAGCACATATTCAACAGGAACTGTGGGATGAGAAGAACCTCAGAATGTGGTGATTAAACTCAGAAACTCAATCTGACCCGATCTGTTTGGGTTGGCCGTCTCCCGGTGCAGTTGTCTCATTTCAGGTTGAAGAAGCTTTATGGATGGACTGTGAGCAGGAAGTCCGTTAGAGGCTGGTGGCAGCCTGTGCCTTCAGAGAAGAGAGCCTAGCTTTTGTTAAGCCTGCTGACTGATTCCTTGTCAGTTAGAGATGATTTAATGGCCGTGCGCTTGAACTGCCCCCAACCAAATATCAATCTGGGACTGTGTGTGTGAGAAATGGGGAACTATATTTTGCAGGATGGAAGAGAGCAAGATGGAAGAAAAGAGAAATGTTTAGCAAAGGCCATGGACTCATTCTTAAGCATCTTTATAAATGTGTCTTCCGGGAATCCCTAAACACAGGAGCTAAACATGTGAACTTTGGAGTCAGGCAGACTTGAGTTCAAATCCTGACTCTTCCCAGGAGCCAGGCAACTTACTTTCCATCTCTGTGCCTTAGTTTTCTCATCAGCATGGGGATAATAAACTACCTACCTCTAGTAATTATTGTGAGGATCCAATAAAACATATATGTGTTCAATAAATGTTAGGTATTATTACTTGTATTATTGGTTCAAAATATCTCCTTTATCATTTCAACTCTTTTAGTTGTCTGAAATTCGTGACAACTAAGAGTTGTTCTCAAAAGCAGCATGGTGAAATGGCAACGGGTCATGAAAGATGTTCTGGAACTGGATTCTTGTGGATCTGCCACTGAACAGCTCTGTGACCTTGGGCAAGTCACTTTCTTCTCTGGCCTTGTTTTCCTGGTCTGTAAAATGAGGGTTGCATGTTCTCAGCCAAATATTTATTGAACACCCAGTATGTTCAAGACACTTAGATGATACAAAGAAGTGGCAGCTGCAGATGTGAAGGAGCCAGTGTGGGGGAAAGGGATTGGTAGGCAATTGGAAAAAGCAAGCACCCCCCATGTGTGAAACCCCAGTGAAGGGTAGTGTGGCAGCAGGGCAGGGTGGGGGGCAGTGAGGGTTGTAGGAAGGCATGCAGGATGCAGGGTGCTAGCAGTCCTTACAAGGTCTGTTGCATAACCAAGCATGGCCGAGTCCATGATAAAACAATTATCTGCAGGCCAGGGTCTAGACCAAGTAGGTTCTGTGGCTGCTTCTGGGCTTGAGGTAGACACAATGGTCACCTCCCCTTAAGCCCTGAATCTCCAGTGCCTGCAGCCCTGGAAGGGAGCAGAGATGCAGGAAGACCAGGCAGCAGTTAAGCAGTGAACAGGGCTCCCAGGACCCTCAGAATGCAGTGCGCAGGTGCCTCCCATCCCTCTATGGGGATGTGCAGGCCCAGGTTGCAGGTGCTTCTGCGGCATTCACTGATTGGCCAGCTCGCAGGCCATGGGTTGGGGACTTAGGGTGCTGCACCACAGGGCCCTCCCTTGGCACTGCAGGTGGTTCGTGGTGCTCAGGCTAATTTCCTCAGTGAAGCACATAAACTGATGGTCTCCAACGTCACACCGAGGCAACTCCAGCTATTTGAATTTCCAGCAGAATCAGCTGTTAGATGGCGCTTCCCACAAAAGTTTTCTGGATGAAACAGTGATGGGGATGCTGACACACACATCCCTTATGGCCACCCTTCTCCCTTTCCTTTTTTACTCCTCCATTCCCCTCACCTGCACTCTGCCTTTGGCCATCCTTTCCACCTTCCTTTCACCCCATTCCCTTCCTGCCACATACATTCCGATTTTTAAAGAGGCAACCTTTTAGGCTGAAACTCTGCCATGAATAGGAGCGTTCGACCTTCCATGGTTACCACGCTGTCGACTCTGCCGGTGTGGAAGGAAGGCTTTCTCACACTCTTTCCTCCTGTCTCTTAAAAAAAAATTACCTACCTCCCATTTTAAATTAAAAAAAGAGAGAGAGAGAGAGAGAGCACAAGAGAGTGAGAGAGAGCTAGAGACAGAGAGTGAGAGAGAATTTGACATTATTGTATAATTTAAAATTGCACAGCCTAGAGCCCACAAAACCGAGCATGTAATTACACACTTACTAGAGGTAACAGCAGTGCTGATAATTATTCTTTACACAGGAGAGCCCCTGCTGATATCCCACAGTCAGAGAGTGGGAACTACAATATCTTTAATACCATCCTCGGAGACCCTCATAAGCAGAAGAGAAGTATGAGAAGGCTCACAGGGTCCAGAGCAATATCTTCATCGCGCCAGAATGTCAGGGGCTTTAGCACAACAGAAATCAATAGTTTCTAGTACATTTTTTGGTACAATTTTTTTTTTTTATGACCCAACCTGAGAAAGTACAGGGAAGGCAGAGGTATATAACAGTATGAAACAAAACCTTCTTAACGCGAGGCCTGTCTGTTTAGACATGTCATGCAACGTCAGTTTATGAGACACATATTCTTTATCAGAGCAGAAAAACAGAGCAGCTGGAGCAAAATCCTTGTCCTGGAATGCTTTTGGTCATCGGTAAAGCTTTTTCATTTAAATCATAAACTGTTTCCTCTCCCCCATGCCCCCTGATTAGGGCAGTAACTTTGTTTATTATTGGCTATAAGGTTATGCACATCAAATCTCAAAAGAAAGGAGAAAAATGTATGAATACTTGTTTCTAGGCACTTGACTCTTTTCTTCTTTTCCTTATATGCAGGAAAGGAGTTGGATGCATTTTAAAAATAAAAGACCAAGCATTAGTTGAAACACCTAGAAGATATAAAGCAATAATAGTCAGTGAATTCAACACAGTGAGGCCAAAGGTTGTCAGGCAGAGAAATCACAGTATGAGAATAATACTATCCTTGCTTTCAAAAGGAGACCATTTCATTTTAACATCTCTGCACTAACCACAGGAGCTGTGACAATGGTTACCTATTGCTACTCTATGACCATAGCTAAGTTCCTAAGTATGTAGTTGGCTCTTTAAGGCACTGCTTTGGTTGTTTGCAGGTTGTGCTGACATTCTGACTTGACAATGTGCAGGATTTCAGTTGGCTAATAACCCATTTTAATTGGGTCTGTTGTTCAGGAATGACAGCCAATTTTTGTTTGAGGCTTAGGGAAGAACCCTCCGCCTGACCTACTGCATGCTAGATGCATTTGTGTACATTTATGATTTAAAACTCAAACTTTGTGGGCTTTGTACTATCTTCCCATTTTAAAGGTAAAAAAACTGAGACTCAGACAAGTGAACTTGGCCAAGGTCAACAAACAATAAAAATTGAAATGCTAAGATTCAAGTTAAATCTATTGACTCTTTGTTTGGGGAGAGGAGGGCTGTATTATGCCATTTCAGGTTATAATTCAGGTGATTGGGGCCCCTGAGTTTGAAAAGGTGTGTGTCTCAGAGCAGGGAGCTTCTTGCAGGTGCCTTTATAAGATGCCTTTTAGTGAGGACATCAGAACAAACAATAAAGCAGCACAGTGGCCAGAGGGCCCTGTGGTAACGCCCCACGGGCACAGATTCTGGGGGAGGCCGACTCCAGGTTTGTACCTGGATCCCAAAGAAGGTAGCAGTGAAGCGTTGGGTGACCCGAAGATGGAGAGTGAGAGGTCAGGCAGATGTTTGCAGTGAGTGAACAAAAGGAAAGAGGTTGGCATAAGAAGCAGAAAGTCGGAGTCTGGGAATCCGAGGCGATGAGCCGAGCTGCATCCTCTGGAGATCTTTGGGTTTTGGACATGCAGGACTGTTCCAGACATTTCTGGTGAACAGTTGGCCAGCTAGTCAGATGTGTTTACTAGTCTTTTGACAAGATCCAGCTGGGGGGGAGCGGGGGTGTGATTAAAGGGCCATAAGGTCTCTGTCACTGCTAAGTTAAAGGGGCTATATTGATGAACTCAGGGGAAAAGGACCCACAGGTGTGTGAAGGCCTTACCAATGGCAACCAAAGACCACTGGCTTTGTGCCCCCACCGTGACTGGCTCTGGATACTCACTCCTGCTTTTGTGAGAAAGGTGTGGGGATACAGATTAGGGCTAGAACTTCACAGGAAAGTAATTTGCAGGTCCCCCTCTGAGCATGCTCGGGAGGAAATCAGAATGTGTGTTTTGGTTGGTATCTCTGCTTTCAGCTCCTTCAGAGATCCCAGCTCAATTCTGGTGAACCAAAAGGCCAGATGCAAACCCAAGGAATGATCTATGTCACGGCTGTATTTTTACTGGGAAAAAGGAACCCTGATGCTACCCAACACTACTTATCTCAATCTTATGGCGAGAAGAAGGGATGAGATAGTGTGATGGATGATTTGGGGGCCTTATCTAACATCCTCTCCACTCAAATGCTTGGTGTAGATTATCCACTCAGCCTTTTGTAAATTCGCCCCTACCTGCACTGGTTTCTAGAGAAGAAATAGAAGAGGGCTGCCTGGTGAGTAAGAGAGAGAGCGTATCTTCTCTCCCAGGACCAGCCAGGGCCTGATCCTGGCTAAAGGTCTGGATCAGGCTATGTTAGTAAAGCAGGAAGCTAGCTTGATCTTTGCAAGCTGAACAATTCTGGATGCGGCTGCTCCGGAGGCCCTGGCTGTTTCAGTGTTCTGGCCCAAAGAGGCAGTGGCCTTGGGAGCTGGGATGGCAGGACTGACAGAGAGAAAGAGATAAGTCTCTGTGGGTGATCCATGCAGGAATTTCTTCAGGTCTCCATGGGAACTGGAGGGCTCACTGGAGACAGGGTCTCCCTATTTCAGGCTACTGACTCATAATACACAAATCTTTTCTCTTAAACCATATTCATGGGTATCTGTGAGAATTATCAGACCAAAAGCACAAGCTTGGAGTCAGATCTTGTTCTGAGTTCCAGCTGGGTGATTTATCAGCTACATGATTTGGGGCAAGTTATTTTCTCTGAGCCTCAGTTTCTTTACCTATAAATGGGAATAACACTCTCCTTTAAAATTGCTATGGGGAAGAATAATATGTGTCATTGCACCGAACATAGCCATTCGGACACAGTAGAGATTCCATAACAGTAGTTCCTTTTTCCCTCTTCTTCCTCTGTCCATTTCCTACTCCACCCTTCTTCCTCCCTACATTGTAACTGAATTTTGAAGCATCAAAATTCAGGGGAAAGAATAGGTTGAAGTGAAAGGAACACGCTGTGAAACAGCACTTGGGGATGACTCTCAGCTTCAGAGAGCGTCCAGGAGGATTGCTCACCTCAAGGACGGAATAATTCAATCCCACAGGAGTCACTGTCGGCATGTTTGTTTCATTTCCCAATCTGTAGGCAAACTGAAGCCATTGTGGATTTGGGAACTGTAACATGCATTCAAAGAACAAAAACTGCTAATACCTCTTTGTCACTTCTAAGATAGAGAAGACATATGGGGAGGAGGGTAGGGAGAGGGGTTATGTTAGCATTAGTCATTGTTTTTGTCGTTGGTATTGGGTGTTGGTGCCCAAGTCTTTAGATTATCTGAAGCTGCAAGATACTCATGCACCATAAAGTGGAGGAAGTGAATGTTATTGATAACCAGGATTACCCTAGAGTGAAGGGTTCCCTTTTCACGGAGTTCAAAAAGGTGGCACTTCTTCCGGCCCTTTTTCTGCCTTCTCATGCTTCCTGTGCTTCCTGGTTGGCGGTGGGCAGGTTAGAGAACATTGTAAAACATTTGACTTTGCTCTGTCTTGGGTTTTTTCATCCTCTGTCCACCTCCCACCCCCACCACCCTCCCCCCAAACCTTCCCTCCTTTGTGCAAATCTGTTTTCACCACAGGAGCACATGCTGCCTCTTCTAGCTACAACACTACTTGCTAATTCAACGATTCATCTTTAATGAGGCCCCCTGCCAATGTTTAAATAGCATCCAGAACAAAGAAAAGGCAATATTTCCAAAACAGCTGCTTCTACTGAATCCTCATAGCTCATCTTTTCAGAAAATCAAGAAAATACATCCATAGAGGTAGATGATGGGAACATACATGGTTATTATATAGATATCTATATACCTGTGGATATATATATATATATATATATATATATGCAGTGTTGGAAATTTTAAATATAAGCAACTTAAAAAGTTTTGTTAGCCTTAGATAGTACTGCTGTAGGCAGGTTTTTCTTATATTGATTTATTAGTTCTTTTTCAGAATGGTTTAGGAAACATGTAACAGTGAAAAGAGCATAGAATTTAGAGTTAGATGATGCTCACCTTTTCATTCTGTTGCTTATTGGTTGTGTAAATGGGTAGATCACAGAAGCTCTCTGCCCACGTATTGTTTTATTGGTAAAATGGAGATAATACTATCTTCTTTTTTAGATATATATCAAGATGACTAAAACAATGCATGGCAAATAGTAGACACCTGATAAATACTAGTGCCATTTTTGTTTGTTTGTTTAAACTCAGATCCTTCTAGAACCGTAAGGAGTGGTCAAGAGTCTGAAGGGCCCGGTGTGGTGGCGGAAGCGCTGCTTCAGTGGCCATGAGTCAGTGTGTCTTCACATTAGCCACCCCTCAAACACACCTCTTCAGTCAATCTGTGAATAAGCCAGTGGAAGATGGAGTATGATCTAAGGAAATGGTAAAGGTCCACATGTATCCTTTATTTTTTTAAGAAAGACTGAAAATAACAAAATAGAAAAAAAAATAGCTAAATGAACACAAGGAAACCTAGAATGAAAGATTGAATTCATTTTAGTAAGTTAATGAAAAATAGTAGGATTTATTTAAAATAATCCAAGAAATGGGCTTTGAATGAGGGAGACAAGGCAAAGCTTGGAAAAATTAGGAAAAAGAGAAATATTTAAAATAAGGCCAGAGATAGGAGATACAAATACAGGTCAAAAAACATTTTTGTTATTAGCGAAGGATGGAACAGATGTTCAGAGAGATGTGGGGACAGAACCCAGGAAACCAAGGAAAGGAAGTAGGAAGAGGAGGCAGCCAGGCCTGGTGTCTCCCACGCTGACTGCCTGTCTGTTAAATCTTCCTTGAATCCTATCTGATGCTGAATATCCCTTTTTTGCTTTACCCATTTTGAAGATGATTTCTATTAAGAAAACATTACTGACATAATTGTAAAAATTGCAACCTACAAAGTAGTTGTGTTATGTAATTCTATTTGTTAAGTAAAATATGTATAAATGTCTATAAAATAGAGTCTGGAAGTATATGCCCTAAAAATGGTAACTATGGATATATTTGGGTAATGGGATTATGGTTGCATTTTATTATCTGCTTTTTGCCTATTTAATTAATTATACATGTGTTATCTGGAAAAGACGGCTGTTTGGCCTTCAATAAAAGATTTGTATGGTCTAGCCAATCAGATTAGCTAGATATCAGTTATTTCCTTGGGAGTTCAGAACCTGGCTCTCGAGGGAAGGGACACAGGGCAATGCTGTGTCAACAGCAGGAAGATAGTGTGCCTGCAGTAAGGACCAGAGTGATATTGGATGGATTACCATAGTGACGTATATGGGACAAAAGGTTAAGGGGCAAGAGGGAGGAGTTAAACAGGTGAACCAGTGCTCACTAAGAAATCCTGCAAAAATAAGACCAAGAAATGAGGGATTTCTAGATAGCTGGTATAATCAGGAATTATTTGGTTATAAGGGACAGATTCCTTCACACTTAAAGTTTTAAAATAAAGTTTTGTAAGAGGGAATAGGCACATCTATTGACCTTCGACTGCACAACCACAGCCTACTATCCCTCATATCTCTTTCTGAGTCTGTTGACTTCTCCTCATTTCGCCTCTTCTATCTGTGGGCTTTGAAGCCACCTCTTGGTGAAACCAGACGGAGCCAGCCTCTCCCACTCTGAGCTTTCAGAGCACATTACATTGTGTTGCAATTTTCTGTAGTTTTTTGCATCTCTCTGAGTTCACTGACAGTAGAAATGAGTTCTTTTTACCTCTCTCTTTTGTCAATCACTGGAAAGCTGTTCAAAAGATAAAAATTTGTTTTGAGTAACAAATATAACAGTGTGAATGGACATACTTTATAAACTGAAGCATCACATAATTGTAAGATGTTTTGTTGTGTGCATTCAAGGAAGCCTTTATTGCATTCTTACTTCAGGCCTTTTCCTAGCAGAATGTTCAGGCAGGCCAGTAGCAGAACTAAAATTAATTTTACCAGCCCCTCTTCTGGCTTAGAAATCGGATGGACTGAGATATGCGAAAGTGCGTGTCACTATACCTGGCACATAGCAGCCTCTTAAATCCCTAAGGAAAGTCTGTGCTCTCGAGAAGAGCCAGGAGAGAATGCACAAAAGAGAAGCAGGTGCTCATAGTGTCTTCTTGTGGCCCTGGAGCTTGTCAGTGAAGAGACTCTCCCAGCTGCTTGCCGTAGGTTGGACCATAGCCCGTTAAGGAGCCTTAATGCCCACATCAGGCTCCATCGTGTGGCTTTGTTGTATTTACTTGACCCCTCTCAGCTTTTTCTATGATCACATCTCTTAAGTCCAGAAACTACAGCTGTACGTTCTCCTGATGCTGAACCTTCCACTTGGCAGGGCTTGGACTCTATTTTTCTACACTAACTTGCAACATGATTGCACTTCTCCCTAGCTGCTCTTAGAAGTTACTACCTTACTATTATCAGACACAGAAAAGAAGTTCCAAGTAGAGGAGATAACACATGCGAATACATGTGGGTGGTATGTCTGAGGAACACTGAAGAGTCTATTAGGTTAGAGACATGGAGAAATGGTAACCAGGTACCTGAGCATAAGCCTGGAAAGAGAGGTTTTGATCAGGGTTTTAAAGAAATGGAGACACTTTGAAGATTTTTATAGGTGAATAGCAGCCAATCAAGACCTGAGAAAGCAAACTAGACAGTACCTTAAGCAGGAAAAGAGGAAAGGATTTTGTTTAGTAAGTATCAGCAGCTTAGCAGTGCTACCCTCTCTAAGTTCATAAATTAAGTTTCTTCTTACAACAAGCTTGGACAGTATTATATTCCCCATTTTATAGGTGAATAAAGAAAGACCAGTTAGATAACTAAGGGAATAATCCAGGGCAGAGATAATTGGGGGCTTGGACCAGGGTAGGAGCAAAGAGAATGAAGAAGAGATATGCAGGACCAAAGAGTGTGAGAGAGATTTCGGGAATGGAACAAATAACAGGCACTCGATAGGATGTGCAAGTGGTGTAGTGAAGATAGTCCAAGATGGACATGAGAAATGTTCCAGTGATAGACTCAACGGGACAGAGATGTTTTATAGATATAACCCACAGGACCTTGAAAGAACCAACAGGACATGATTCAGATTAGATGGGGTGGTCCCTGCTGTTAAATGTTGTGATTGGTCAAGGAAAAGCAAGACTGATAGAAACATAATGATGAGGTCAGGAGACCTTCGAGAGATACTTTCCTCTAATAGTGGAGGCAGAAGCTAATTAAAAGTGTTGTGGAGAATGACTAGAAGGGCATATATGTAGTCTTGTTCTTAAGGAGTTGGGTGCTCAACAAAGAAGAGATTTTGTGGGAAATTAAACTGAGGGGTGGGTGTTAAGTTTGAAGAAAGGTTCTTTAAAATATGGGAGACTCAAACTTGTTCAAAAGCTGCAGGGAAGATGAGGGGGAGAGACCTAAGGGACGAGAGGGAAAGGAGAATGCTCATCCCTTTTTTAAAGGATTTTACAATTTTTAAAAGGATTTTACAATGTATACAGTATCTCATGTAGGGTATATAGAACCAGCATCACCATCTATTTAATAGATGGGTAAACTGAGGCTCAGAGAAGTCTTCAGTAAGAGGAGAGAATTAGGATTGAACTTAGGACACCTAAAAGAGGTTTGGTGTTTTTCTGTTTTGTTTATATTCTTTGCCTTCCATATGAGGGAAAAGATGACTTTAAAAGTAATCTTTAAAGAGTGACAAATTTTTATGGAGAAACATGTTCACAGCCTAATTTAAATTCACCACCACCACAACTGTGAGGTTGACCTAGCTGGTGTTCTCCACATTACACTGATGAGCAAACTGGCCAGGTGACTTCCACAGGTCACATGGCTAAGAAATGGTGAAGAAGAGCCTCAAACGCTTGTTCTCTGACTTCTAGTTCAGTGCTCTTTTCCCTGAGACCTCTTGTTGACAATGCAGTTTCCTCCTGCTCTTGTGGATAAGAAAGCCTATAGATGCTGTGAAATAAAAGCTGTGCTCTCCCCCATGTTTTGGATTCACCGCTCCTTAATGGAACATGGGAAGATTGTAGACTCTCATTCCCTTGAGTTAGCCGTAACCATATAACTTGTTTTGGATAATGCAATGTGAGCTAGCGTGCACTTCTCCATGTTCTCTCTTCCACTGCCTTGGCAACCTTGGAAGACAGAGGGATGCAAGATGGAAGCTGCCTGAATGCCAAGTTAACACCTGGAGGATCTAGCTGTCTGGAGAATCACCTGAACCGGAGCTGACTTAGGGTGAGTGAGAAACTTAAGTGCCTGATATTTGGTAATTTGGGGATATACAGCAACATAATCTAGTCTATACAGTTGAAAACCAAAAAAAATCTTCCCAACAGAAAAAATATATATATATCTTAGCATCTCCTGGACAGCCCTCTTCTAAAGAGGTAAAAGGCAAGCATTTTCTCAAAATAACCGGGAACTAAACACTAAGTCCCTTTAGTAGTTAAAATGCCATCAGGATTTTTTTTTAAGGCTATACTGGATGGTGAGTTTTTATTATGAGGTTCAGTTGTAGGCTTGAGGAGAAATTGTTTTTACAGATGTTTAGGGTGTGTTATGAGGAAATGGCCTTTTACAGAGGTTCAGATTGATGGGATCTCTAGGGACATCCTGGGACTACATGCACAGAGGAAGTAGGGAGGGGTCTGAACAGGACACAAGGAAGTTTGAGGAAGACTATGAAAGTCAGCTGAATCCATGAAACAGAACAAGATTTGAAGTTACATAGACTTGAGTTTTGGTCTTGGCCCTGCCACACTCATTAGCCAAATTACTTAACCTCTTTGAGTCTTAAGATGATGGTCTATAAAATGAGACTGATGATACTTACCTCACAGAGTTATAATGAATGAACTCAATGACTCACTGTTGTTATCATTACTTTTGTTACTGCCTTAGCAATGGAGATCCAATTCTTTTTCTCCAGAAGCTTCACAGGTTCTGGGAAAAGGATGGAGTCAGAAGAGAAGATAAGAAACTTCTGCTTCCCTTCTACTTTTCTTTCTTTCTTTGTGACAGCACTTGAGGGTGGAGAGACTTTGGAGTGAATTTGGGAGCTGGAGATGCCTTCTTTTTAGAAGTTGTTGAGTCTTAAAAGCTAAGACAAGCCAGAGTGAGCAGATTGCTGGCTGCTTGGAGCTGGCTTGGAACCAGGATAATGGTTCAAAGTGGGAAGACAAAGAGGCTTTTCATCAAACTGGCCTTCTGTATTGTCCAGCCTAGCTGGCCAAGAGAACTGAGCCAGGATAGAACTCAATGGGCTGTTTCCTGGTTGACACAACTTCAGGAACCTCAGCAAAGAGCTAGGCAGTAGCCTTGAGTACAATCTGAGAGAGGTGACGGGAACCTCCAATATATTTACTGGCCCCAATGGAGAATTTGTCTGTTGATACCCTGTCATGTCAAGAAATTTTTTCCTCTTTGCTTCATAAGTTATTCAGTCCTGAGAGAGGACATTGGAATTTCTCCTTTAACTCATTTCCCAAACTTAATTTATTGATGTAAAATTTTCATGTACTTTCTGTCATATTTATGAAAAACCTACCCTATTGCTTACTTCATAAGGCCTTAAAACTGACTCACATTTTAAACACCTACTTTAGTTTTATGCTAGGCAATAATTTCCATGAAATCATAATTTTTGCATGCTCTCTTTTCTAATCCACATTAACTAGCTCGAAATTTTAAAAGAATGTTCACCTATGCTCTACCTCAGATCACCTTGTGAACCACTGGCAGTGCACAGGCACATTTGGGGACACTCGCTCGTAAGCTGGGGGAAGCGAGGGGCCGCCGCCCACGCGGGTGGGTGGGTGGGTGTGTGTGGGGGGGCGTCTGCATGAGCAGCCGAGGTGCTCTCGGCTCCGGCCCCCCGGGCGGCCCCCATCTTGGTTTCTGCACCGCCATCTGCTGTGAGCAGCAGCCTTTTGTGAAAAGCTGTGGGAGGATCAGCCTGGCTAACTGGCTGGAGCTATGCCCAGATGTACATGTGCCCCAAAAGACAGGGCACAGCTGGGGTTCACTGCCTCCCTCGAGGTTTGGTTTTTCTGGTGAAGCTCAGTGCTGTACCCCCCACCCCCACTTTCCCGCAGCGTGCCCACCACGCCACCAGCTCCCGCGCGCGGCTGCCTGCCATTCGCTGCCACTGGGGACCGCGATTGCTTCCATGGAAACAGAACCATAGATTGTTTTCCCAGAAAACGTCTCAATCTAATTTGTGTGGAGCTGGGCGTGTGTGTGTGTGTGTGTGTGTGTGTGTGTGTGTGTGTGTGTGTGTGTGTGTGTGTGTTTTAGTCACAGAAGAGGGGTGAGAAGAGGGAAGGGAGAATTTGCATAGAACCCCAGATTTTCCTGGACTCCCAGGGAGTTAATTATTTCAGGTGAGTGTTGGAAGTCATGGAGACAGTCTAATTAAGGAGTGGTGTTACCATTATATTTGGCTCGAGTTCTCAGAAATATTTGAATTCTGTTTGGCCCAGACAGTTCTTCTCAGGAGGTCTCTCTCAAAAGACGGAGGTGCGCAAGGCAGGCGAAGTAAGGCCGATGGAAGAATATTTCTGCTTAGGACTCCCCTCTACTCCCAAAACTCAATGTAGGTCTTCAGTAATTGGGCTCATCTCTCCTTCACAGGACCTTTTTCCTATGTCATACAGGGCTGCAGACCCTCAAAAATATGTTTTTCATTAATGCCTCTTATTTTCTTTCAACTTCTATGTGTGTCTTGGATTTTATGCAATAGAACAAGTCAGCCCCCAGCAAAAGGGAGCCAAAGAAAGTATATACCTCAGTGATGAGTGGAGTTGGTGTATCTGCCCTCCCAAAGGACTAGCTAGGGGTAGGGGAAGAGTCGGGGTTCGGGGAGAGGTGGGAGAGAAAGAGAAAGAATCAGATTACCTAGTGGGTAAAAAAAATAGCTGCTCAGCTCTGGGCTTCTTACTAGTCCAGCTCAGAGGAAGGAAGTGAGAGAAGAAAAAGAAGAGAGCCTTGAACCTGGGACACCTCACATCACTGCTGCAAAATTCACGGCCCCGAGACTTTTCCATGCAGTTGAAATTGGTCCAATAGAATGGTCCGGAATTTACATGATCCAGACAGGGATTTAAATGATCCAGACAACCCTTCTCAGAGTTGGACTGTCTTGCATCTTCCAGAGAGAAGAGAGAACTTAACCAGCCCCCTCCTTTCCTTAGGGAAGGAAGATGCAAAACTTTTACGGTAAAGTGGTTTGGCTTCTGCCCTAGCGTCTCTTCTTTCTTCTTGTGACAATAACTTTGGGTTTGGCCAATACGTAAATGTTAGTCATGGTGCAACTGAGTCTCCGTGGGATTTAATGAAAATAACTCCAATTGACAAGTCCAAGGTGCCTGGCACCCTCCCCATGGCCCTTGCTCTCCATTTAGGAGAACAGCACTCACCTGTGCCCTAATGTGGTTATACATAGTTGGATAGGTGTCTCAGTCTACAGTTTCATGTCATCTATTCAGAGACTGGAATCTGGCACCATTTTTCGCTGAGCTCCTAGCGATTTGCCAAGCCAGTGGATGTGCCTGTGAGTGCTTGGCCCAAAGCAAACAAGCAAATAATTGTTTAAGGACCAAATAGTTATATTTTCTTATGATATTCTAGGATTAGAATTCCTTTAGGAATAAAAGGAATATGAACAACAACTTTCCAGTGCCAACCTTTTAAATTCTGGGTTATCACAGCATCCTCAAAGAAAAATAAATCACACATAGTCTTCATATCCTCCAACAGATCCAGTCTAATTTTTCAAATTTCTGTACCTTTGTTCCAGCTGCCCTCTTCACATGGAACGTTCTTATTCCTCTTTCCTCTTCAAACGACGTTTTCTTTCAAGACCCCCCTGCACGCTAACTTGTGTTGTCTTCCTGTCCACTGAAGTCCTGATTGGTGTCTCCATCCATTTTCATACAGCAGTTCCTTTCTGCACTACCGTGTGGCACTTAACACTGGCTGGATTATGTCCTCTTTCACTTCATGAATTTGCTTTCCTGACTAGGTTATATGTTGGGGCTGTGTCTTAAAATTCTTTATATCTTTCTTCATGTTTTAGTTGAGTGCTTTACATTGAGTACAGTTCAACTCATATTTTGGAATTGAGCATCAATCCTGGGAAATTTCTTCCCAAGTAAAATGACGATAAAACTTAAATTTGTTTCCAAATAGAACTGTGAGGACTAGATGAGATGAAGCTGTAAAGCACCTAGATGCTGACACACAGTAGCTCCTCAATAAATGTTATTCTTTCCCTGCCCTTTTGGGCAAGGAATTCAGCTTTGACTTATTAATGACTTGCAATAAGCAAGTCGTTTGTTAACCCTTGTGAAAGAAAAAATGGTTATTCCTTCCTCATTTACTGTGGTTTTAGGCAAACTCAAATGACCCGTGTTTTCTTTTATAATCTCTATATATTAAACTTCCTGTCTTTTCTGGGCTACAATTCTTTATACGCTATTTTTGTCTCTCTTACCCTTCCAGTGCTGCATGGCATGCATTGACTTCAAAAATGAAGCACATTTCAATTTTATTTCAAGAATTTCAGTATATTCCCATGCATCTCTAGAGACCTATGGGATGGCTCCTAGCCCCAGATTGCTGCTATCACCGTGTAACATCAACCATCATTCAATCCCAGCTCCATGGAGCTGCCTGTTTGTATCGCATCTGAGCTCCCCACTGGCACTGCCCGCCTGGCACTCAGCCAGTCTGGTCTGACACTTGCTGCTGAGGATGGCGGGGGCAGGGAGTGGGACCCAGGCAGGCTTCCAGTTGAGCTGGGTGCTGTCTGTTGCCAGCAAACTGTGAAGCCCTGTTCTAAAGGCTTCAGAGGTCCCCAGCATGGTGGTGTGGGGCACTGAGCCACGGGAAGTGTATGAGCAGAGAGCGCTGTGGAAAGTAAATTAGTTGCTGGCATTGAGTCATGCTGATATAAGCTCTTGATTTTTTTTTCACCCGTCAAGTACCACTTAAGTCCCTCTGCTTGCTTCCTCGCAAACAATGGAGCCAAATGTTCATTTGTCTGCTTGGAACTGGTTGGACTTTCCCCACATCTCATTTCCGAGGGCTTGGAGTGCTCAGCTCTCCTCCTTCCAGAAGCCCACCACCTTGGCTTTAGTGTCTTCTGTGTTTAATTGCAAGTTATTGATTTGAAGGGAATTAATTTTTAGCTTTTGCCAGATCCAGTCGCTCCTTGGTTAGACTCCTCAGCAGGACTGCCTAGGGATCCGTGTTGGGGAAGGGGGCAGGACTACAGATCATAAGAAGCTGTGCCGGGCAAGAGGCCACACACCTCTACTCACAGAATAATCAGATGCCAGAGCTGACATTGTCTGGCCCATGATCCTATTTTACCAGTGGGGGAATTGCCAAAGCTTTTATAGCCAGGGAAGGTAGAACTTCCGATTCCTAGGTTGGCACATCTATGGCAGTCCTTGACATATAGGGACTCATTTAATCAGCATCTCAAACCCAACAGGTGGGGTTCTTGTTCTAATGCAGATTTTGATTCACTGGATCTGGAGTGCCGCTCAAGGTTTTGCATTTCCGACAAGCAGCTCCGAGGGGATGCTGGCCCTGCCCTTCACAGATCACACTTTGGGAAGAGAGGATCTAAACTATAGCACTAGGTCCTACCCTTGGCAGCATGTTGGAATCACTGAGAAGTTTACAAAATTATTGGGTCCCATTTCCAGGAATTCTCACTGAGTTGTGGAGTGTCCTGGACAATGGGAGTCTTAAAACCTTCCCAGTTGTTTTTCTGTTCAGCATATCAGTTTCATTAGGGAATACCTTCCAGCTGAAGCACCTGACCCTTCTAAATCATTTGCATAGAGATATTGTAATACGTACATATGTGTGCATGCGAGTTACATCAGATATCTTAGAACCAAAGGAGTAAAATAACAATTACAAGAATATCACAGTCTTTCCCTGAGCATCTACTCTGTACTTGACAGTTAACACACATTACCTCATTTATGTATCACAAAAACCCTACAAGAAGGTGATGCTCTAATCCCTAGGACAGGTCAGGTGATTAGTTCCCATTCTTCAGTCAGGTTTGGTATAATCATGCCCATTTTATTCGCGAGGCATCTGAGACTTAATGTATGTCACCCAGGCTGGGTGAGTTGATGCTGGGTTCGTTTTGTGATTCACAAGCTAGATCTTCTGGGGAGCAGCAGGGGCAGGAGCTAAAATGTCAGTGACCAGAGAAAGCAGCTTCAGAAACTACAGAAAAGCAGTAAGCAAGTCATGGGCTGATTTCATTGATCTGATTCGTGGGTATGAATTTCACAGTCCTAAACTCGGTTGTGCAAAATAGAACCTTTTTCTGTTTTTGTAAATGAACTGAACTTACCTCTTAAGCTCTCTCTTGTGTCCTTAGCAAAATCTTACCTAATTAGTTTCAGACCAATGTAGTTCCTTCCAGATTTTTTCCTCAATTGATTCAGACTCCTTCTCCTCCCCTTTCTTACGCTTCTACAAAAGTAGGTTGGGTAGTGGGCAGGCTTACTGTCTGGGCATTGTGTGTATGAGTGTGTGCCTTCATCCTATGTGTTTCCCCTGCAGTCCCTCCCACCTCTTACAGGTCTGTGTGTCTCTGCATCATCTTTCTCTCATCTGGAAGGTTTTCTACACATCTTCCAGCCATTCTGATGCAAATACGCATATAGATAGTATTTCCCATGTACCGAGCTTCATTATGAGTACTTTACATAAGTAACTTTTTTAGTTCTCATGAAAAACTTAGAAGGGAGGTATTATTGTCATCACAATTCTACTGATGAGGATACTGAGTTAAGGAACTCCGCCAAAATCACATGGTGGAGCTATGATTCAAAGTGTCACTTTGTCTCCAGAACCCACACTCTTACCAATCTTACTAACGTGAAATCCTGAGTGTCTAAGAGGATTACTGCACTGGTGAAAGGATTTGATTAGATGATTTCTTAATACTTTCAACTCCAAATTTGTCTCCTTACACTGCATGGACTAATGGTGCTGCAAATAATTCTTCTGCCTTCTGTGGTCTCTCATGGACATTGTACTTCCTCATTTCTTGCACCACTGGAGCCATGGACTTGTCCATACCTGTGACACATGCCTGTCTTTCCCCTTATTACATCTTCCATGAAGACAGACTGTTGTATTCTACTATGTAGATTTCCTGATGTCTCATAGTTGCTCAGCAAATCTCAAGGTACTGGACTGGCATTGAGTTGAACAATAGACTGAAGACTACGTTTTCTCAATGGAAAGAAAGGGAGGAGGACGAATGGAAGGAAGGTGACACAGAGGACAATGTCAGGATCAAGTTCAGTGCTTTCCTTAAATTTGATTCATACTAACCTTCTGATCTGTGGTACTTTGGAAGCAGATTACCAAAGGAATATATTTTAAATTTCTCTATTACAGTAATGGCTCGAGTTCTCAAAGCCAAATCACTACCTTGAGTTCTGCTCTTTCTCTTTCAATTTCCAAAAGTGAGTAGAATGTGCTCTGGATCCAGCAAGTCCTGAGTGTTGCAGAGATTCATTTGACATAGGGTTCTCTGTCTCCACAGTCCCTCCCTGCCACAATTAACACCTCGGGGATGGAATTTAAAATCAAGCACTTCTTTGTCAATTACCACTTAGAAAACTGTGTAATAAAACACTGCGGCAGGCCTGCTTGCTCTTTTTGAAAGTCTAATTAATTCATTTGCAGAGGTTGTGTCTTGCCTGGCACTGTGTCACTTGCTCATTTAAAAAGGTGCTAAGACTTGGAATCTGTGGGTTACCACTTAAACAAATCCATTTTCATGTCCCGCTTTTGGAGGCTGACAGAAGAGCAGTAGAAGCTGAGATGGCTGATGGACAACATGAATATCTTATGATCCAACAGGTGACCCTGCTTTTGGTTTCTCAAAAAATCAATTACCAACCTCACCCTCTACCTTGGGAGGCAGGAGGACTGGGTCTGAGTTGGCTTGGCCACTGAGTTGTTGGGTCATCTTCAGCAGTCACTATCCTTCATTTATTTAATTTTAAGTATGATATAATTGATATATAATGTTATATTATTTGCAGATATACAAGATAATTCAATATTTGTATGCATTGTGAAAAGATCACCACAATAAGTCTAATTAACATCCATAGCACACATAGTTACAAATCTATTTTCTTGTGTTGAGAACTTTTAAGATCTACTCTCAACAATTTTCAAATATGTAATACAGTGTTACTAGCCATAGTCACCATGCCCACCCTATGGTGTTTGAGCCTCGGTTTCTTCAGTTGTAAAACTTTTCCCCTAACTCTAGCATTATGTTTGATCCACTTGTAGCTATCATTTTGGTCACCAAAGGTACTATTATCTTTAGCTGATTAACCTGAAACCAGTTGGATTCATTGCATTTTATTTATAATGTGCCTTTCTGACAAATTTTTGAAGAATTTCTATAGAGGACAAAGATTAAAGAAGTCAGTTGGTTTTCAAAAGTCACTCTCTGCCCTGCTGCCCAAAATAGTGTTGACAGAATGTTAGCCTGCAATGTTATTTATTGTTCAGTCTCATACAACATGATTTATCATTATAAATCATAGTTTAAGAATGATAGTTTGAGCTATTAAATGATAGTTTGAGCTATTAAATGACGATTTCTAATTCCCTCTAAATCAATTTATTCCCTCAGCCCCGCTACCAATAAAAATATCACCAGGGAAAATGGACTTCAGAAAACAGAATCAAATTTCTTGCCTTTGTCATGCAAAATAGAATTTTTCATTGTAAGAAGTATGCTTTTTGAGATAAATTAAGGTTTTTGTGTTCAAAAAAGATAAAACCCCAAAGGACTAAGCATAAAATTTATCTGTAACAGCAAATTTTCACTCTTTGGTTTTAGGACTTCTTTATGCTCATAAAAATTATTAAAGGCCCCAAGATTTTTTTTGGGGGGGGGTGTAGGTTAAATATTTACTTGATTACAAAATTATTTCAGTAGATATTTATTTTTTTAGAAATTAAAACAGATAAATTTAAAATACAAAATTGCAAAGGTAGACAATATGTATTTTCTTTTTAAATATATATTCAAATATATACAAGCATGTATTTAAATATGTATTTTAAATATATATACATATGTATATGTATATATGTGTGTATGTATGTATGTGTGTGTGTATATATATATGTACATATATGTATGTAACTTTTTTTATATATATGTATGTAACTTTGGTGTTACAAAATAATGATTTCTTGGACAATAATGTCATTGCAGACATTATAGCAGATATAATCGAAGGTAGCTTGTCAAAAGTTCAGTAGAAGTCCTGAGAAAAAAGAGAGTTAAAATATACATGTTCATACTCTAAACCTCCAACCTTGGAAAATTCTAGAAAACTCAAGAATTCAAAAGCATATGTTTTTTTAGCTATCAGAGCAATGATATTATATGTCATATGGTCTCTGGAAAAATTTATGGTTCATTCATAAGAAAATGAGAGTGAAAGAGGCAAATATTATCTTCGTATTATTATAAAAATAGTTGGACTTCACTGACCTCCTGAGAGAGCCTCAGGAACCTGTGGAGGTTCCTGGGCTGCACTCTGAGAACTGCTGATTCCCAAACTGGGTGAAGCTGTGTCCCAGTTTGCCTAGAACAGTCCTAGTTTGCACTGCTGTCCCCATTATTAGAATTATTATAAATACTCCTCTTTACTCTTAAGAGTTTAAATAAAAGAACTACATGGACACTATCTATATGCAACAGGAGTATTTTTAGGCAGTTCTTCTTCGTGGATCTTCAGATTTTTCTGGAGAAGAACTGAATCCCTGATGTGTTTTCTAAAGAGAAGAAGCCAATGGCCTAACTCTGGGTTGAACTCTGCTGGGGTGGAGGAGAGATGATAAAAAATGCACATGGTTTAATGCGTAGAGAGTTTCATTTTGGTATGACGGAAAAGTTCTGGCTGTCTTTCATCTACCACATAGTAGAATCAGAAGGGCAACTTCGGGAAACCTCCTCTGGGGAAGCAGAGTTGAAGATACATTTCTTTAAAAAGGTGTTTGACTGAAGCCTTAAAAAGCAAAGCTTTTTATAATTCATCTTAAAGAAATTCTGCTATAACATTCTATTAATAAAGCTCAAATTTAATCAAAAGTTGAGACACATAACTACTATCTTTTAAGCTTAACAAAAGAGCCAAGAGGTCTGAAGTAAAACTTCAAATTATAGAACCAGAGAATGTTAGATCTGAAAGACCTTAGAGACCCCCTAGTCAGGCCTTGTATAGTGCGGGTTTCAGAACTCCCTGTTGGGAGAACGATGTGTTAGAGACCCCACAGATGGAGTATGGGCAATATTTTTAACTGGGCATTTGTGTAGACTCAGACGTATATTCACGTTTATTAACAGTCATCCTCAGGTTATCCTCTCATGCTTGTTCTGGAGTGAGGGGGAATAAGCAAGAAGTAGTTTCTCAAATGAAGACATCAACAAAAGTTGAATTCATCCAAATCTAGTAGCCTAAAATGTCACTCTGTTTCTATTCCTCACCAAATAATCCTTTGCGTGAAACAATATTTCAAAAGAGCTTCTTAGTCTGATGTAGAGCAACACTTTTTAAACTCCTTTGTTTAATACCAAGGATTTTACAGCCAGATGATTTGTAATCTGTCCCATTGCTCAGATCTGGCTTTTTAATCCATTAAAAAAAATGGAGTTGGAATTTTGGATGGACTATTACGTCGAGAGACCTGACTGGGCAATGGGAGACCAAGGTTCTGATTGAAAGCTCGGTCTCTGACAGGCTGCACGTCTTTGGCACGCTTGCCTTACCTCTCTAACCTTTGTGCAAGGCAATCGTCTTCTACAGATGTGCTCTAAGGTTCTTCCCAGTCCTTTGGGTCAAAGATTATGTGATCAAGTTTGCTAGGAGAAGGTGAAGGATCACAACTAGTCACCAGGGAAGCACATATATTGAAACACAAGCTACTAAGGGTTCACAAATTTCCATTAAGCTGTTGCGAGGAAAGTATATGAGAAATAAGTTCCTTGATTTCAACACTGTCATGACAAAGTCTAATATATCATCATTCATATTATGAAAGACATCCACGTGTCTCCTCAGGCAGTTCAGGGCCTTTGTTGTTTTTCAAATAATGAGTACTGCTGACTCATGTCTGCCTTGTGCCCTGCCGTGACCCCCTTGATATTCAGGTCCCTAATCATGCTTCTCGTTATTATTAGTAATCAGAGCCTATGAAATTAGAGTACACTCTGTTTTGTTATCAAGTCCTACAAGTATGTAAATAGATTCACCAACCAACTCCTAGGCTTAAAACCCTGAATGGAAGTTTAAGGATGGTGGAAGTATTTGCCCTGACTCTCACTTATCTCCTCCAATCAAGCCTGAGGTGTGTTTTCCTCCTAACTTTTAATTGCATGACCTCTGAGAACCTAATTTCCAGAAAACCCATTTATTATTTTAATGTTCATTTGGCATTATTATTTTCCCAAAGCAATCTTTTTGTCTCTGAATCTCTTAGGAGAATCAAGAAGCAAGCCAAGAAAAGCTTCATTTTCTCCTCCTGGCTCTCCAAGGAA
Source organism: Macroglossus sobrinus (assembly GCA_004027375.1). Taxonomy (NCBI): domain Eukaryota; kingdom Metazoa; phylum Chordata; class Mammalia; order Chiroptera; family Pteropodidae; genus Macroglossus; species Macroglossus sobrinus. The sequence goes on from PVKZ01001009.1 coordinate 423,097, forward strand.
GCAGAAATGAAACATTAAAAATCTTCGTTTCTAGCTGGGAATGGGAGGAGGGAGCAAGGAAGGAAGGGGGTGGGGAGAGAAAGAGATTGGAAGGCACTCGTGTTGGTCCCAGATGGAAAGCAATCCAGCAAATTGCTTTTAAACAGCAGTGTCCCCGCAAATAGGGCACTCTAGCCGTTTGGTGTCACTTGAAAGCATCTTGTTGATATTTTTATAGATTTTTATGATACATTCGAAAGCCTGCGTCAGGAACAGCCACTTGGAGTTCTCTCAGTAATGAACATTGGTACACTCACAGTCTGAGTATCTTTACTTCAAAAGAAGGCGTTGATCTGATCTTTCATCTTCTCAGCTGTCGCTTACCAGCTTCCTTCAGATACTGTTTGAACTAAAACCCCCACATTTCCTGGTTTGAGTGAGCAATTCCCCTGACACTTCTAATCCTCTCACTTGGAAGCTACTAAACTGTGATTGAATGATGCCATTAACAAGAAGGAGGTAAATACACTTAAACGTTCAGTCTTAGACTTTCCTCAGATGATAACTGGCTTACGTCTTCAGGAGTCTTGTGTGTTAACCGAAACAGAGGGCTTGGGAAGAGAGAAAGAAAAATTAATTGATCAATGAATGAATGAGTATTGTAAGCAGGCAGTTGAGTTTTGTGGCATGAAAAAAGCTTTTCGCGCTGCTCTGAGTAGAAAGACGAGAAGAAGAGATGGTGAACTGGATATTTTCCACAATGTAAGTAAATTATGTCTCTGGCCAACCTGATTTCTGGCTACTTTCTATTAAGAACCATTTACTTAAACCTTGTCAACTTGCTCACTGATCCCTGAACATCACTTATTTTCTTTCTCCCACTCCTGAAAGTTGTTCCTACTGTGTGGCGATATAAATTAATACAATCTTTTGCAATAGATAACATTATTTATTTGTATTCTTATTCTTTTGAAAAGTTTTTCTGAAGATTTGTCTAGGTTTTAAGTTTCAAAGGATCAATTTTGGGCTTTATTGACTATTTTTGATTTTTTTTGTTATTGATGTCTATTTTATTTATTTCTACTCATCACTGACTACTTTCTTTGAGTTTATTCTGTTGTTCACTTATATAACTTCTGAAAATGGAAACCTAGGTCATTAATTTGGAAGCTTTCTTCATTTCCAATGAAATTATGTAAGGCTATACAGTGCTCTTGAAACCCCAGTTTTGATGAATTTCTTTCTTGTTGTAACCTAACCATATCCAAGCTTCAGGTCAAATTTTCCTTCTTTATGAAGCTTTATTTCCTTCCCATGCTACTCCACAGTCATATATTTAGTTTTAAACTCTGTATTCTAATTAGGTAGAATAAGCATCAGCTTCAAAGTCAGATAGACTCAGGTTAATTCCAGCTCTCACACTTAAAAGCTGTTTCACTTTAAGCGTAACAATGTATACCATTTTTCATTCTAAAAATGAAAAGGACAAAAGCTAACTCTTTAGTTTTTTTATGAAATTCACGTGTGAGTTAACTAACCTATATGAAGCTATCAGTTATTGATTAACTCTCTCCTTTCTTCTCTTCCATTCTCTCCCTCCTTCCCTCCCTCCCTCTTTATCTTCTTTCCTGCTTATCTTCTTTCCTTCCAAGGAATAAGATTCCAGAGTTAATTTTTCCTCTGATAGACATGGAAAGTCATTTTCACATAAAAGCTGTACACTGTAGAGGAACTTGACTTAGCTAGTTTTCTTCTCTCTTGGTCTTTACTTCTTTCTTGTGAATTTTCTCCACTCCATTTCATCCTTGATGGAGAAAATAATATAGTAGCAGCTCAGCGGTTCTACCTATTTCCCCCCACTGTGATTAGTGTTTAGATTCCTTGGTCTTGACCAGGAGATTTTATTTGGGTATATATTAACCTCCTGGACCAAGTCAACAAGTTACTGGACCTGGACTCCTCCCAGTTTGGCTCGTTTACCTAAGAAAATGTTCCTGTTGAAGAATCACATTCTCCAATTTCACTCTATTTTCAGTTCAAAGTTGATTTCTTCTATAAGAACTACCTCTTTCACACTGTCTTGTATAAGTCACTGAGAAGAAGTTATCTTGGCCTTAATGCTTCAATTTCTCTATAATCTCAAAACTCTCTAAAGAGCTGCCATTGATGGGGCAATCCTTAACCTCCTATGGTGACACAGTGAGTATGTCATGAACTGCAGAGTATTAGCAAATATGGGCCACATACGTCACAATTCCAAAAGGAGAGATTTCTTTGATTCTCCTTGTTCATTAACCATATGCCACCTCCCCCACCCCCGCCCATGAGATTTCAATATCCGACCCTAACTCCTGATAAAAAAAGTATTAGGTTAGACAACTAGAATTAAATATGGATTCATTCACCAGTGGAGAGTAACCAAATTACTAATTTAGCCAAGAACAGGCAAGATATGCCCATCAGCATCCACAGGTATTTCTGCATCCCATTGTTCTACTGTGAGGAGCATCTAGCAACGTGAGTTGTCAATCAGAGCTCTTAGCACAGCATGAATTGAAACGACACATGTTCCTCTAAAGCAGTGGATATTTATACTCTGTCTGAAATATCCCATAAACTTTGGTGGTATTTCTTTACTGGTGAAAATATACACAGCTCTTGATGCAAAATGGCAACACCCAGAAAGCTTCCACTTATTTCTTAAAATCTTAACATTGTACTTCTGAAGTCTTAAGGTATGCTAAAAAGTTTGTTTTAGTTCAACAGATACATTAGCAGGTGAACCTGAAATTAGACTTGAGCATCTATCAGTTTTTAGGCAAGCCCAGATCTGCTCACATAGTTCAGGGAAGAACTGTTATACTCTACCTCTAGACCTATGCTTCATCACAAGTCACAGAGTCACTTGTGTAAGCATGGAGAGGGAGTGGGGTTTATAAACAGGTTTATCAGTCTCCCTGTATAATAACTACAGAAATCAAAGGGTAAGGTCCTGCACAAATAATAAGCCACACAACTACATTAAATAATGAATTAGTAAGTGTTCCTAGTAGAGCAGAATAGCATGCCCCAACCATTTGCAGCCTGAACATACCCACCTTCAGTTCTAGGATCTTTAGGAAACACTTTTGCCTTTCTTTCTGTTCACTAATTCCTAATGATGCCAGTTTGGATCGTGAATTTTCAGAGTTTGCTTCATCACACATGCCAAGCATTTGCCCCCAACATTTTTTCCGATTTTACCTTTTATTCCTTAATCCTATTGATGCATTGCTACTGCTTCTTCTTCTCCCTCCTCTTGTCATTCCTCTTAGCCCCTGCCCTACCGGCTTCCTCTCTATCTCCATCTTTTCAACTATGGTCACTTTTCTCATCTTCTCTCTCCTCTGTCACAGGCAGTTTCACACTGTACTTTTGTTTCTTTTTCCTTCTTTAAAAACCAGCAATACAAATTCTATGACTTTCGTAGAATTAAAAAAAAAAAAACGAAAAACAAAAAATCAGGTAGGAAGCAAAAGAAGAGAAAAGGAAAAGAGAAGAAAAGTTAGGGAAGAAAAGATTTTCAAGACAGTAATTTCCTGTTATTCGCAGTAACAATCTTCTTCCTTATTGCAAAATCAGAGCTCCTCACTCTTGGGGCCCTGGAGGCAGGCAGTGGAGACAGCACACACTCAATATCCAGAGTGTGATGGTTCCAATAGAGGATGGTTCCTCCTGCGTTCAGGTGCCTGCAAGCAGCCACAGATGGCGCAGGCCATTACTCACTACCCTAAGGCAGCACAGCCCGCCCCCATTGTTCACGGATATAACAAAGTACTAAGATCAGGCCCATGACAAAGGCGTTCTCTCTGAACACTAATTAGCCTCTGAGTAATTTCTAATCTAACTCCAATTTCAACCATATGCATATACAGATGCAGTTGACTTTACACTTTTTGTCTTTTTCCCTCCATCATTCTTAGATCCTCTTGCACACCCCACTCCACCCATTTTGCATTCTTTTAATTCTAGTCATCAATTTCCCTCCACAAAATATTTTAACATTTAACTTGGGGCTCAAAGACTGACAACTTTTGGGATCCTACATATTCTTCCACACAACTGTGTGGAGTGCTCAAGAACCAATCCCTGAAGTTAGTCTAAGTTAAATTCAGATTTCCTTTTTTTCCCAGAATGACAATTACAACTCAATATACAATTTGTATATTCAAATATACAGCTAGAAGCAACTCAGGCAGTGGTTGCAGCAGCAGCCTGCTGACTCCGTTACATTATTATTATTTACTTTTTATGTTTTTCTTTATTTTTTAAAGCATTTTCCCAAAGTTATTTATAAAAAGACCTTATTATGACTAGCCAGAATGTGCCCTAGGTTTTCAGAGAGTCCTTTCCCCTCATTTGTTCCTATTCTTTTAGTATTAAAGTCCTCTTTGGGTCACGGATTTCTTTAGATGACTGCACTTGTCTTTCTAGTCAACAATACAGTTATGACTATTGTCACGGCTTTATTTTGGGAACTTGTGGTTCTTTTGTTCTCTGTCCATGGCTTAATTCATTTTTCCTTCTTTTTTTTTTTTTTTTCATTTTCAAAATACGTTTCTCAAATTGCATAGCACATACTCACCACGCCCTTCATTCTGTTCATAACTGAACATCAATTTCAAGAAAACAGTGTCATCCCCTACAGGTTCTCCTTGCTTCCATATCACTACCAATTTGTCTTAATTAAGGCCAGTGCAGTTATTAACTCTGCCAGGACATGACATAACACCATGGAAAGTGAGGGCTTTGGAGGCAGGTGAGCCAAAGCTAGAATCTTGGCTCTACTTCTTACCAGAAGTCATTTAACCTACATAGGCCTAAGTCTCCTGCTGTTTAAAAATGGAGATAATAACACCTATCTTGTAATATTATTGTGAGCATTAGCGATCAGTATGTAAATTATCTGTTGTGATAGGTATAGTACAATAAATGCAAATTACTATTGAGCCAGTCAGATATGGAATTCAGATCCCAGTTCTTCTACTTCTTAGGAATTTTTTAAAAGGAAGTTCTCTTAACCCCTATTTAGCCTCATTTTTCTTATCTGTGAAATGGGGACAAGTGTTCCCTTCTTAAAAGATTCCTAGGATGACTTAGAATCTGCAAAGGTAAAGACAGTTGCACATGCTCTCAACAAATGTTCTTTCTCTTCTACCTTCTGGACAAAGACATATTCTACTGGAAAATGTACCTGATATGTTAAGTTTTTTCAGAATGAAACTTCCAATACACTAGTTTAAAGGCCTCACTTTAGCTCAGTAGAGTGCTTGTTTCATATCTTGGGAAACGAGCACCCACTTTCTCTTTGAGATCAATGGAAATATGTTTATCTAAGATATTACTTTTGATTTTCTCTCTTTACAAGTGTATATATCTTTTAACCACAAGGTACCATAAGAAAAACCATAACTTACTGAAGGTGATATTTCAGAAGCATGTAAAACAGGAGTTATAGAATACCCCATTGTAACCAAGGAACATTTGTGCATTTTGATGTATTTATTTTGCATAGTCAAATAGAAAAAATTTGTTATCCTTATTCATTTTTCAAGGATTTGAAAATTACTAAATTAAAGAGAACCAATAAGTTGGGGGGAAAATATTACCATTGCTAAAATATAAATAGAGATTCTTAGCTTCTCACAGGACTCAGGAAAAAAATGCTCTTAAAATTCAGATTGTCTTTCATCTTTACTAATTCTGAAGGACATGTCCATCTCTGATGAACTGGACGGTGTGGTCTTTGAAATTTGACATACCTGATTTTAATCCAAGTTTTGCCACTTACCATTGGCACTACATTTAATCAGTCTCTGTAAGCCTCAGTTTCCTTAGCCCTTAAAAAACTGCAGCTTAGTTCTTCCCTTATATAGTTTGTAGTAGGGACAAATATAATTTGTCCTTATATATATATAATTGATGTATGCTAAAGCACTTAGCACAATGTCTTGTGTAGAAATCCTAGCATCCCTTTTTTTTTTTCCCTATAAGTCTATCCAATAGTGTAAACTTGATAATCATAGATGATCAGTTTAAGTAAATAATGGTACCTGCTGGAAGAATGTATCAATGGAATTAATTTTATTTTCACTAATATAATTCAATTGAGGAAGCATCTGGTCTTGAAAGGAGCAGAAGTGATTGAATTGTTTTAATACTTGGTGTAACTTGATTTTAATTTTGATGGGCAAAATAAGGATCCCACCTGTGTTATGATGATTAATTATATTATTATTGATAAAAATAAATGCTACCATTTGTTGACTTAGTATGAACCATGTGCTTGCCATTTACGAGAGATAATATACATCTTATGGGTAAGTACACTAAAATTTAGAGTCAAGAAGAGATTGCCTCAAGATCACGTAGCTAGTGAGTAGAAGAGACAAGATTTCAACCAGGGTTACTGCCTTTTCATGTGTGACTACTTTGTACCACATGGTGACAAAGACAGACTACTGCTATCAACATGCACATATTTGGTTCATTATATAACTGAATCCATGATTTTTTTTTTAAAAAAAACTTCTTTATTTCTCATTTTTTTAAATCCTCCAGAAATAATACTCTGGGGATATGATAATTTCACTTTTGTCCAGTTTCAGTGTTTAACATTTCTTAATTGAGTTTCTTTAAGTAAATGACTAGAATGTTCTATCATTGTATATAAGATATCATCTTACTAGAAAGAAAATGAGGCCACCCTATGGCTGAGGTGTCAATATTATATATTTGTTGAGAAACTGGGGTTGTAAGAGATATATTTTTTTCTACTGGAGTTTTGACACTTTCAGGGGCAAGTGAACTGATACTCAAAATTTAGTTACAATATAACAGGAACTAACAGTGGGGGCAAAAATGCATCCTCTTATTTTACATGCACAACAGTGAGTAAGACAAATATTATCTCCATCTTACAGTTGAGAAATGGGAGGTTTGGGGAAATTAAGTAACTTATGTAAAGTAAGAAATATAACTAGGTTTATTGGAAAATGCACTCGTATTGAGGAGCTTATTCCATGATGATGCTAGTATATGAAGTGTTAGAATTCTTAACCCTAATTTTCTATTTATCTTGACAAGGAAAGCATTAATCACTTTTCACAATGGTGCTTTGGCTCATCCCAGAGTTGGGAAGTCTTTCGACAAAGTATTGTGCTAGAGGGACTCATACACAATAGGAATATCATCCGCATAACCCTCTGTTTGCAATCACAAAGGAGTTGGAAATAGGGAGGATAGAAGGTGAATGGGAATAATGGGAAATGATGTGACCTTGTGGAAATTTAGATTTAGGAATTATTTTTAATCAAGTTCAGCCAGGAGAGCCTCTTCCACGTGTAACCAAGATGTAATCAATAACGGACATTCCCAGCCCTCTTGTTTCCCACGTGATTTTATTGTACACAGGTTTAATTGGCCTGAAAAAAAAAAAAAACCTAACTTGTTTGGAAAGTTATATACACTGGCAGCAAAATAAACTTTTCTCAGTTCCTGCCATGTATGGGGGTTACTGGACTTTTACATGCTCATTTCTGAGTAGAAAGCTGTCAGGTCACCAGGCTGTAATTCTTGGGAAACAACAGTCCATATGATGATGAGAAAAGCTATAAAATGTGGTACGAATTTCCAGTCGTTGGGCTTCCTTATTCCAGAACTTGAATTGGATTGGTTATCATGAAAGGACTCCATTACAACTGTGCTCAAGAGGGACAGTGACACCAAAAGGACCAGACTTATGCAGAAAAAAATATACCTCCCTTGACATTATATAATCCATGAGAACCTACCTCAAGAGAGTGAACTAGATGTGATTGTTCAAGGAAAAATCCTATTTCTCTGTGGAACCAGACAGTGCACTTTGTCTCTCTACAGTTTCCTCATCTATAAAATAACAATTAGCCCTACCTTGTCGGAATGGTACAAAGACTTCTGGAACTAAACAACTCAAGAAAAGTTAGGCTATACTTTCCCATTATCCAGATTCTTTTCCTGTACACTTCATGTCTTGGTGGCTGGAAAAATCTTTCATGAGCCTCACATTTCCTATACGTACATTGAGAGAGTTGAGCTAGATTATCTCTAAAGTCCTTCGCTGCTGTGATACCAAATAACTGTGCTTCCATCAGTATCCTGAGAATGAGGCATTGTTCCATTTACAAAATATTTCAGGCTTAGAAAGCTGCTTTAGAAGGCAGCAGGAGAGGGACCCCGAGTTAGGAGACCTGCACTCGAGTCACTTCCATCACATCCTTGCCGTGTAGACTTAGGCAAGGCATTTCACATCCCTAAACTTGAATTTCTCCATCTATAAAATGAAGACAATAATAACCTACCATATGGAAAGGTTGGTAAAATTTTAATAGATTATGTATATGGAAGTACTTTTTACACTGTAAAATCCCATACACATTGAAATATTTTGACTGTCATCTAATACCACCCATTCATTAATTTTGTCCTCAACAAAGAGCTTTTAAAATCCAGATTTAAGAAACAAATGAGGCTTTTGTTTTTATCAAAGTTATGTATGCTCATAGTTTAAAGAGTCAGTTACCTCTACAAAGCTTATTTAACATGCAATTCCACGCCCCTCTCCCTGTCATCACTGGTGTCCTGTTCCCCATAGGCAACCACTTTCATTCTAAGTTTTGTTTTTTTAAAAATATTTACCTCTGCATATCTAAATAGTCTAGACATAGTATCAATTCCTCATTTTTTCAGTTTTAGGCATTATATTGACCTACCAACAGAAAATGAGGATTTAACCAATTTTCATCGCACCATCTACCGCCACAAAATATATGCACAATACTCATGATTTTATTCTCCCAATATAAATATATCAAAGTATTCTTTTGGTTAGATCTGTTATCAATGCTTAAGTTAGTGTTAGTAAATAAATACTACTCACAGCTGAACCAGAGAGTATGACAATTGTTTTTCTTTTCTTGCACAAGTATTTGTTTTCCCTAGATTAAATAATTGTTTTGTTTACATGCTGTATTTGCTATGTTGTTATTATAAATTCAGCCCCATATTGTCTCTCAATATGTCTCAATGCATTATGTATATTTTTTAAATCAATTTTATCTTCTTTAGAGACATCACTGCAGGAGCCTTCTGACCTTTCTGTTTGGACCTGTGGGTTGATAAGTCTACTGCCTGATGCCATCCCTCTTTGTCGTTGTCCTGGGGATTTCTTTTACCTCTCATATTGAATTCCCCTATAGTTGGGCCTTATGTCTACATCTTTATTGGCTTATTTTCTTGTTTTTGAAATGGAGCACTTTCTCCAGTAGCTTCCTGAAATGTGTGTATTTTGAGAACTCACATGCCTGAAGATATACTTAGTCTATCTATCCTTATACTTACTAAATTAATAGTTTGATCACATTTGGAATTTAAGTTGAAAATAATTTTTCCTTATAATCTTGGTGGCCTCAGTATAACTGTTAAAATGTCCAAGGCTGTTCTAATTCTTTGTATGCTCCTTATTTTTTTTTAAGAAGTTTTTTAGATCTTCTCTTTTCCCTAGTGTTCTGAAATTTTGTGGTGAGGTACTTGGGTCTATTTTCACTTATTAGTGTGGGCATTGGACTAAATGGTCTTTATGTTCTCCTCCATTCCTGGGATTTAGTGAGCCTCTTCTTCTTGGCCAAATTTAATGTTCCTCTTCCATAATGCTATAGAAATACTTCTATAATAGCTCCTGTCACAATTTTATAGTTAACTGTGTGTTTTCTTAGCATACAGCATAACAAGCCCCATTGTGGAAACCCAACTGATTTTTGTTGTATAATTGAAAACAAAAATTACTTATGATCTCTGGCAGCCCAGGCATAGAAAAATAGTATGTAATATGCATATAAAAATTAATAACAGCTAGAGTTGCATTGGTTTTTTGAAAATGTACCTCTACTTTAGAGATTTTATAATTTGCTATAAATTTTATAACTTTTTATAATGAATGACTAGTTTTCAGCCTGAACAAATTCTAGATTGCTATCTACAACCACTTTTAAAGAGAGAAATAAAAATAGTTTGAGGTTCTTGAGATTTCTAAAGACTTTTAAACACCCATTGTTGGTTACAATCAGCATGTTTATAATCAAGTAAAAGGAAGTGTTATGGAGACAGACAGACCCTTCTTTGATATTTGTGGGGCCTGAGACAAGAATATAATACACAGGTCTAAATATTTAAAATTTATAACTCAAGCTTTAATCTTCTTAAATAAAATAACTCTACCCTCACACCTTAACAAATATACTTTCATCAGGACCTGGAAGGCCCAATTGAATTTAAATTCTAGAATTCTTTGATAGCCTAGGAGGAGCCAGTCTTCAGCTTGTCTCTTTTATCTTCCTACTTCCCATCAAGTCTGTCTGGTCTTTGAGACACTCAAGTGGGGTGGGCACATGTAGACTTAGGGACACGATAGCCAGATAGCCTAGCTCCATTCACATGCCTAGCAAACAATCGCCCTTTGGTCAATGGTTAGAAAAATGGTAAACACACAGATGGTGCAGTCAGCAATTGGGGGGATAGTCTTGGAATAGAAGCTGGTGTAAGCCCTGAAAGTGGTCTAGGGACATTTAGGTAAGGAATTCCAGGGTCTCATGGAGAGACATGTAGAGGGCAAGCGTGGGTTCCAGGTGGGCATGTCCCCTAGGTCCCATGGACCCAAGGGCAGGGCCAGCATGGGGCCTGCAAAGTGCAGAATCCAGGGCAGAGTCTCCTCCTGACTGGGGCTGAAGGCAGGACTCCCAGAGAGTAAGAGGAAACTGGCTGTGATCGTTTGGTCAATTGATGACAAATCTGAGAAGGAAACACAGGTTGTTCTGGTCTATTCCTTTGACCTCTAACTACCTCTGCAAACTCCTTAATCAATTCCATTAGCCAAACAGGAAGGGATTGAGCAAGCTCAGTACTTTTACTTTACATTAAAAAATAGCAATGGAACATGAGACTTCTTGATAGCTTATGCTGGTTCAGCCTAAATCATAAATCAGAATTTAAATGTCTCGTGGTTTGAGGTAAGGTCTAAGCTGACGTTATCCTCCCCCTTTATGAAGCCTTGGAGGCTCACAAACCCAGATTTAGATATGGTGGTTTGGATATTAAAAATTGGTACATTTCCCTGGGTTTTATGTTACCACTTCAAATTCCCCTAGACAAGAAATAAGGGATATGGTAAGAAAACCCAGACTACAAAAAATGCCCACCAAGGCCTCTGGAAAGGCCTCAATGAGAATTTGGAAACTCAAAATATCTTTGCTCCTGATAGACTGACTGCTGAACTTAAAAGAAGCTAAATTTTGAATTTCAAAAAATTTATAAATCACTCATATATTTTTTAAAAAGTTCGAGTCCTTCCTTTCCTGCGCCCACCAGCTTCCCTGGTTCTGCTCCAGTATTTATAAAGCACCTGTAATTACGTTCATTTCTTGTATGGTTTTTGCCAGGCTCCAGGAAAGCAAAGAGAAGATGACCCAAAATAGCTAAGCTCTGGGGTAATTCTCAAATAGGAATTTCCCTTTCAGATTGATAAAACTGATAAAATTATAACTAGTCTGACAAAGGAAAAAGGAGAAAAATATCAGGAATAAAAAAATGGAATAGCTTTACAGATCCTACAAATGTCAAAGGATAATAAAGGAATTCTATATATGACTGTATGTCAAAAATTATGATGGCTTATATAAAACTAACGAATTCCTTAGAACCAGAATTTTCCACAAAGAAAAATGCAGGGACAAATGGTTTCACTGGAAAATTCTATAAATATTTGAGAAAAATACTATAAATTCTACTCAAACTCTTGCAAAAAGTAAAAGAGGCAACTCCCAATTCATTTCTTGAGTCCAGAATTAGCCCAATATCAAACTCAAATAAGATATAAGGAAGAAAATCATAGATCAATATGCCCCATGGGCATAAATGGACAAATTCTTTTTTTAAAATGTTAGCAAATCAAATTCATCGATGTATAAAAATTATAAGGTAATATGAAACAATGAGAATTATCTCATGAATGTTACTTTAGTTCAGCTTTTAAAAAGTCTATTGATGTACAACTTACCACATTAGCAGAATTAGGAGAAATATTATATAATAATCTCAATTAATTAAAAAAAGCACCCATTCATGAAAAAATACTCTCATGAAAACTAGAGACGGGAATAAATTCCCTCAACCTGATAAAAAGAATGTTTGAAAAGCCTGTAGCTATCATTATATCTGCTGTCCTGAAGGTTTCTTTCCCCTCAGATTAGAAACAGACTTGGATATATGATTTCATTACTTATATTCAACATTATTCTTGAGGTCCTAACCAATGCATTAAGACACAGTAAACAGCATGCACATCAGAACAGAAAAGATAAAATTATATGTATTTGTCCATAAAGAAAATAAACTATATTTATGTAGAAAATACTAAGAAAGCTATATGAAAATGAATATAATAAGAGTTTAGCACATTCTTGGGATACAAATGCAACATACAAAAATCATCTTTTTCATATATTAGCAATAAACAAAAGATGAAATATTTAAAAAATAACTTCCAATAATATAGAAGACAACATAAAATACTTAGGAATAATTTTAATGAAGAGGATACAAGATTTCTTACTGAAATCTAAAAAAAAAAATTTCATAGAGAAACAAAAAGAAACCTAAATAAATGGAGAGTATACTATATTCATGAACTAGAAGATTCTGTTTTGTTAGGATTTCAAGTCTTTCCAAATTGATCTATAAATTTAGCACAATTCCAATAAAATCTTAACAGTATTTTTATGTAGAAGTAGGCAATCAGCATCTAAAATTTATATGGAAATATAAAGGATCTAAACAAACCAAAACAACTTTGAAAAACAACAAAGTGGGAAATTTTACACTACCTGACTTTTAAGATCTACTATAAAGCTATAGTAACCAAGACAGTGTAGTATTGTCAAGAGGATAGATAAGTGGATTAATGGGACTGAGTAGAGAGTCTAGAAGTAGGTCCATGCTGTATAGATAATTGATTTCTGACAAAGTTGCCAGGTTAATTCAATGAGGAAAGAATAGTCTTTTCAACAAATTAATCAATTGGCTACCCACAAGAAAAAAGTTGAACTCTGATGTCTACATCATACAATACACAAAAAATTCAAAATAATTCATAGACTAAACATAAAAGTGAAAACTAAAATTTCTAGGGAAAAAGAAATCTTTTCAACCTTGGGACAGGCAAAGTTTTTTAGATGTAACAAAAAAAGCATTAACTATAAAAAATTGATACATTGGATTTCAAAATTTAAAACTATTCTTCGAAAATGTGGTGGACTGTTTAATGGCCACAACTTTCTCACCTCTTTGCAATGTGACTCCCATTTTTCACATCCAGAGAAGGAGCCTTTTTCTTAGTCCTTTGACTTTCTTAGTCCCTGGTATTGTGGCATGCTTGAACCAAGAGAACGTGGCTTGAGTGATGTTTTTCATTTCAAAGCCAAGGTCTCAAGTCTTACTGCTTCTACGTTTGCTTCTTTCAACACTCTATTTAGGCTTCCATGTAAGGATGTCAGTCTATCCTACTGGGGTTAAGCCATGCGGAGGAGAACCAAAGTTCCTCACTCAATAGACAGTGCCAACCTCCACACCTGTGAGTGAAGACATCTTGAGCCTTCCAGCCTTGTCAACCCTCCAGATGAATCAAGCCTCATGAATAATTTCAGACTAAACCAACAGAGGAGATGCTCAGATAAACCATGGAATTGTGAGAAAAAATAAATCATTAGTGTTTTAAGCCACACAATTTTGGGGTGCTTTATGATACAGCAAAGGCTAAATGAAAGAGAAATTGCTACCTGGAAGTGGGGTGCTGGGTAACAAAAATCTAAAATAGGTACCATTGGCTTGTGGACTAGCAAATGGAAGCAGGACGAATGTAGAAAGAAACCAATAGTGATGACAGAAAGATCACAGGAACCTTCTGCTGAAGGCTGGAAAAAGACCCAAGTTATGTAATTATATGAAGATTAGCAAAATTGTTATCAGAAGCAGTTTGGAAGCTAGAAATGTAGTTAATTAATTTGTGGATGTAGATAAGACAATTTCCAGGCAGAATGCTGAAAGTAATAATGTCATTTTTTGGCTCTTCTGTATGATAAGGTACGTGAAGACGTAAATGAACTAAAGAGGGAACATTTGGTTTTCAAGGAGAAATTAAGACGTGTTAAGGCTCAGTAATGGAAAATAAAACGAACTTGGAAAATAAAACTATTTCTTATTTCTGGTCTCTTTCAGCAAAAAGTCTAAAAGTAGGAAATCACTTCAGGGTAAATAACAAATTATGGGTGTGGCTTATAAGGTAGTCTTTTAAGAGTTCAGTACAATTTAAAGTGGTACCTAGAAGACCTTCTCATCTTGACAAAGGAATTCTAAGACTCTTAAGGGATTCTTAAGGACTACACATGGCCCAAAAGACAGAGGACTCTCTTGAAAAGAATTACAGATGTAGCTTTGGGAGACATTTAATGAATCCCAAATTCATAGGAAACCATAATTTATAAAAGAATTATGTTAGAAAAAACACCACCAGCTTTACAGACACATGGTCCTTCCATTTCCTTATATACATCATTTCATCTCCCTGCAGCTTCTACTCTATAGAAACTGCTCTGTGAATGGATGATCGATGCCCTCATAACTGCATATCAAATAGACTTTTTACTTTCTTATTTCCCTTGAACTTTTTGGAATACTTCACACTTTCTTGACACTTTTCTTTCCATCGGATACTGTACAAACTTAGTTCTTTTTCTGTTTCCTCAGTTACTTCTTCTCTGACCCCTTTGTGATTCTTCTTTCTCTAAATAAAGTTAGTTCCTTTCTCTTTATCCATTTCTAGAGTAACCTCATAGTAATCCTGTGACTCAAGCTATCATTTCTTTATGGAAATTTAAATCTGCTTCACACCCTGCTCTAATTTTCAGAACTCTAGTCCTGTCATTTCAAGTGCTTAGATCATTTGTCTTCTCTTTGAAGCCCAACTTATTTAAGGTAAAGTCTAAATTTTATTTCTCCTTCTATCTCCAGAGCCTAGCACAGTGCCAGGTATTCTGTCTAAGGTATAAATGGGTATGGAATTTAGGAGTGGTTAGGTAATAAGTACAAACGTGACCCCTACTTTATAATTTGGGTAACTGCAGAGATGATGATTGTTAACTGAGATAGGGAATGGAGAAAGAAGAGGATGTGGGAGAGGAGGAAAAAAAGAGAGAGAATTGCTCGTGATTTTAAGTGTGTTGAGTTTGAGAGCCGACCTGTATACTGACGCCAGAGTAAACTCCCTATGACTCAGTTCGATCATGACGTGACTTTCTTGTTCAGACGTCTTCTATGGTTCCTCCTTATCGACCAAATCCATATCAAACACTGCATCTTGGAATTTAAGATTGTCCACAATCTGACCTAAGTACTAAGTTTTCCAAAATGACCTCAGATCCTTTCCTTCTACTGAACATCTGCTTTTCATCTCCTAGGCATGCATCAGATGTTCCGCCCACCGAGCCGCTCCTTCTATCTGGAATGCGCTCCTTGAAAATCATATCTGCGCTTTAAGACCCGATTCAAATAACATTTTATATAATTAGAATTGTTTCTTCAATTATTCCAGACAAAAAAACTTCTACCTCTGAGCACATACCAATCTTGTTATATGTACTGATCATATAACATTGCTTCACACTCGTGGTGTAGCTATTTATGTGTGTGCTTTACCACACCTATGAGACTTAAAGCTTTGAGAATAGAGTTTGTGTTTCATTTATGTTTTCAATTTTTCCAAGTACCTAGCCCATCATCATGCTTAAAAAATGAAATAGCCAGTTGTTTACCAGCAAAATGAGTATTTTGGGGAATAGCAAAGAATTGCAATTTGGGACAAGCAAGCTATGGCAAAACCATAGGCAAATCTGGAGAACAAAGGAGAAGGGTTTTGTTTTGTAGTAGAAAGGAGGGAGTTGGGAGGGGTGATTTTGAACAAAAATCCCTTGGAGGAGAGCGAGAGTTGGAGTTGTTCCAGCTTCTCATTGGCTGGGTTGTTGCCGGGCAAGGAGTAAATCCTCCTGCTAGGGAAGAAAAGCAAGTTACCGCCTGTCAAGGTCTGTGAGAGGCGACCAGTGGTAACGTTTGAGAGCTCCCCCTTCAGGGCTCTCCCCTCCATTTAAAGTAAGGTTTTTTTTTTTTTTTTTTTTTTCACACCACCATGTGACATATAACAAATGCTTACTTAATAATAATAAAATGAAAGAACAGACTAGAAATTAGAAGGCAAGAAGGAAAGAATGAATGAAGTATTTGAGAGTAACTATTCCCCAGTTGCTTTTATATATATACCCTTCAGCAAGTTCTTAATAACTATAATGAATGTGCCAACACTAAATGAAGCACATGTTCAAGAGAAAATAAAAGGCCAAGAATTACTGAATGATGATCTAAGTTTGGACTAATTGATCCATGGGTTGGAGTTTGCGGCTGTTGGTCCCAAGTAGAACTCCTGTTCCAATTAGTAGAATAGACAGTAAAAATAGAAGCCAAGTGAAATGTTTATACTTCTCCAGGCTCACTATATATAAATTATTAATGCTTCCTGATACTACACTTTCCCTGAATATATTTAAATGTGAATACATTGGTAGAAGCAGAAAATACATTTATATTTCCATTGCTCCAATGTAATTTATAAAACTAACATGTTTTATATATTTCTGATTACAAAACATATGTGTTCATTGTAGAAAATTTGTATAAAGTGCAGAGAAGTACAAAGGTGAAATTAAAATTACTTATAAAGTGCTCTTCTGAAATATACATCTATTAATATATTAATGTATAATTTTTAGGGTATTTTTCTAATTATGGGATAATACCATCTTCTGATTTGCTTTCCTTCTCTTAATATACTTAGAATATTTTCTATGTAATGAAGCATTCTTTTATGTAGAATTATTTTTTTAAGTTAAATTTATTGGAGTGACGGGTTAATAAAATTATATAAGCTTCAAGTGTGCAATGCAATAATACATCATATGTATACTGCATTGTGTATAGAACATAACTTTTGATGGTTCTTGCATATTCCATCATATCTACGTATCATATAGTCAGTTTGTTATTGTTGAACATTTAGCTTATTGTGAACATTTCAAAATTTTACATAACTTTGCAATAAACATCTCTGTACTCAAAGCTTCGGCACCTCATTATTGTTTGGTAAATTCTAGTTGTGGAATTACTGGATCATAGAGCATGCAGTCTTAAGGCTTTTCCTAGATTTTTCCAGAAGATTTTTTGTTTTGTTTTGTTTTTAAGAAATTTATATTCATTGACACCATGAGAAATTTTTTATTGCCCCATACCCCTTTCACAAATTTCATAGGTAAAAGGTTATATTTAATTTGCATTTATCTGAGCTCTTGTGTGTTAAATTTTCCCCTAAGTTATATGAGCTCTTTCTTCTTTTGCCATTTGATGATTTATATCCTTTATCCTTTTATTGTATTGATGTGTGTGAAGATTTATTTATATATTAAAGATATTAATCTTTTGTCATATACTACGAGCATAATTTTCCAGTTTTCGTATGTCTGTGAACTTTGTTTTGGTTGATTTTTTTTGTTTCCATTTCATGTTGTTAGATATAACATTATTTTCCTTTATGAATTCTGCCTTTACTTGTATACAGATTAATGTGCTTTTGCTTGTTCTTTTATTTCATTTTTAATGTTTTAAACTTTTGATCAATCCATAATTTATCCTGAAAGTGTTGTGAGATGAGATTATGCCTTTATTTTTCCCCCAAATAGTTAGGTAACCCTCCAAGTACTATTATAATTTCTTTCTGTGAACAATTTGAAACATCACCTTTATCACATATTGAATTTTTACACATAACATATCTGCTATAGACTTTCTATTTTGTTTTATTTATCTGTTTATTTTGAAATGACACTTATTATTATAGAATTATAATGTGTAGAAATATTTACTAATGTATGTGTAGTACCACTCTATTTTTCTTCTTTTTGGAAGATTTATTGGCTCTTCTCATCTATTTATTTTCCTAGATAAACTTTTTAAATGATATACTCACGTTCCAAAAAAGTCCTCTTAGGATTTGATTGGGATCTCATTAAAATTCATAAGTTAAAGAATGGTGAACTGACAATTTGCAAAATCCTGTTTACCCATTCAGAAACATGATTTTATTCCAACTATTTTTTAATTAGTTTTCTTTTGCATCAAGCAATTTTTTTTATTACATTAATGCCTAGGAATCTCATTTTGTTGTTGTTGCTATCATGAAAGGAATCTTCATTCATTATATTTCCTAACAGAATATTGCTGACATATTGTATATTTTTTATTTTGTAACTGGCCAATTCAGTGAAGTTTCCTGTAAGACCCAAGGAAGTTACTTACTTCTCTTGCATTTTTAAATATATCACGTACAAATATTTGTTTAATGGTTTTGCCATCTTTTTTTTATTTTTAGTTCTTTTTTAATCTACATATTAATCTTTTATTGGATTCTGATTGTGTGTGTGTGTGTGTGTGTGTGTGTGTGTGTGTGTACTTTCTCCAAGTTGTCATCCAGCAATTAACTGCATGCATGGTGTACTTCATTTAACAGAATTTTCATTTTGATGCAAAGTTATCAAAGTTTCACCTTATAGTTTGTGTTTTGGGGGTACTATTTAAAATGCCTTTCCCTACCCTTAGGTGAATCATTTTACTCCAACATGTTCTTTATTAACTTTATAGTTTCATATTTTGATCTTTGATCTATTTGAAATGTATCTTTGCAGATAATATGAGGTAAGTTCCTCCACGTTGTGAACCAGTTTTCTAATACTATTAAGTAACTCATTCTATTGATATTAATTTGTGGTTATCACCTGTTTGATAAATCAAAAACACATATATAAGTACAATTTTGAGCACTTTTCTTTTCTACTTAATATCTATTTGTCTTCATATCTGATAGGGTAAATCCCCTTTATTTTTTTCAAAATTGATTCAGCTGTTTAAGAACTTCCATTCTTCCATATAAATTTTTAAATAAGTTTGTTGAGTTTCTAAAAAAGAGTCCTGCTACAATTTTAATTGTCTTTGCACTAAATATATCGAGTGATTTTGTCAGATTAAAATCTTTATATCATCAGATGCTATATCTCATCCATGAGCATGGCAAGTCTTTCTATTTTATTCAAATCTTTCTTTTATTCTAGGAGTTGTAAAATTTTTCTGGAAAAGTTGTGTGCATTCTACATACTTTATAAAATTTGTTATTACTGAATGATACCTTATTTTCTAACTTATTTTCAGATTGAGTTGTTGTTGTCAGAGGAATTCTATAAAAATCTGGCTGAACTCTTGTTAAACTCTGTTAGGTTTTTGGTATAGATTGATCCTGTCATTGGAAAAAAAACTTATTGTTTTAATTTTACCTTTCCTAAACTTCTACCGTTTATATTCAATGTTATGTTAAAGTAGTAGTGATGGAGAAAATGTTTGTTTTATTCCAGATCTTAAAGGGAATATGTTCTTAAGACTCTGTTGAGTTTGATGTTCGCTTTAGGATTTGGACATAAATCTTTATCAAGTTAGGAAAGCTACCTTTTCTTCTCAGTTCTCTAAAACACATTTTCAAAAATCATAAATAAGTATTTTTAATTTAATTTCATAAAGTACTTTATCTATATCTACTTTAATGTAGTAAATTACATTGATTTTCTGATGTTAAATCATCCTTACTTCTTAGGATAAACTCTACACTCAGCTTTAGTTAGCTAATATTTTCTTTAGAATTTGTGCATTCATGCTTATATGTAAAATGGTTTATATATTTTGCTTTCTTTTCTATACCATGCCCCTATTCAATTTGTTGGCATTATTTATAATTTTAATTTTAAATTGTAAAGGATGTATGATAAATCTGTTCAGTAAACCCTTAATTTATATTATACTATCCTAAACTTATTTTTTTTCTTTCTGGAATATGTCCTTTAAGAGTTTCCAAAAATGTATTTGTAGCAAACTCTTGTATGCTTAAAAATACCTTTAGTATGCACTTATTTTTAATTATAGTTACTGTGGGTATAAAATTCTAGGCTTAAAAATAATTCCTTTCAACATTTTGAAAATATTTCTCCATTGCTATCTGCTACAATTAAAAAGTCTGATATCCTACTGATTCTTGTTCCTCTGTACGTGATCTGCTTCTTTGTTCTGGAAACTTTTGGAAATATCTCTTTGGTTTTGGTGTTTTAAAATTTTATAATTTAAATTGTGGATGTGCATTTTTATGTATACTCTACTTTTTAAATCTGAAGTTTATATTTTTTGAGATATGGGAAGTTCAGTTATTTATTTCTGTTTTTTTTTTCTCTTCTGGCATTTCTAAATAATTATATTTTTTGTTTTCTTAATAATTCTTGGTCTTTTCTGAAAGAGTTCTTCTGTACAATCTTCTTAAAATGATTACACATTGCCATTTAAGCTGTCAATTGAACTCTTTCCATTATGTTTTTCATGCCTAATATGTTCAGATATTTTTCTTAATGACTTCTTTCTCCTTTATTGTTGAACATATCCCTCTTTTATGTTTCTCTTTTATGTTTTGATTTTAGACTTTATAAAAAGGGTATCTTACTGTATATAGTACTCTGGAATTTTTTTTTTCCACACAACATTTTAGGATTCATTTAGGTCATTGTATGTAATTGTGGTTCTTTCATTTTCTCTGTTATGAAATATTCAATTGTATGAATTTAACTTTTTCTTGTCAATAGACCTTTAGAGCGTTTCTAAGTTTTGATATTATGAATAGTGCTGCTATGACATTTTTGTACACATCTCTTGAGACATATGTGCTAAAGTTTTCCTTGTATATATGTACCTAGGATTGAAATTGCTGACTTGTGGGGTATAAGGAAGTTCAATTTTACATAATAATGTCAAATTGATTTTTAAAATAACTGTATCAGTTTATATTCTCAATAATTACACATGGGATTGCCACTGGTACATACTCTTGCCGAAACTCTATATAATCAGATTTCTTTAATTTTTACAAATCAAAGCAGTGAAAGATATAGTATCTTATTTTGTCTTAATTTGAATTTCTAAGATTAGTGGGGTGGGGGGTTGGACATCTCTTCACTTTTTTATTAACTATATGATTTCCTTTTTTACAGTATTAAGAAAATCTCTTTTCCTCCAATTGAGTTATTTGTTTCTTTCTTATTGACTTGTAGACAATTTAAAATATATTCTTAATAAGAATATTTTGTTGATTATATGAGTATTTTTTACCAGTTTGTAGTTTGATTTTTCACTTTTTTAAAGTGGTTTTATTTTTTTGCTCAGGAGTTTTAACAATCTTAATGTATTTCACTCTATTGATCTTTCTCTTTTTAAAGTTAGTGCTTTTGGTGTATTATTTAAGAACTCCTATGCTACCGCAAAGTGAGAAAGAGATTTATCTACCCTTTTTCTAAAAGTTTAAAAGTTCATTAAAAACATTTATTTATTCTTATTATGGTGACACTGGTTAACAAAATCCAATAAGTTTCAAGTGTACAATTCAGCAGTAAGTCATATTTATGTTAGGTATTGTATGTTCACCACCCATAGTTAGAGTTCTTTTGTCACCAAATATCATATTTGACCTCTTTTACCCTTCTATCTCCCACTCCTCCCATCCTCTGGTAATCACTAGTCCACTGTCCATGAATCTCTGTTTGTCATGTTTATTTGTTGCTTTTAGGTTTATATCACACATGTAAGTGATAGCATGTGATTTTCAGCTTCTTCTGTCTGGCTTATTTCGCTTAGCACAATTATCTCAAGGTCCACCCATTTATTGTCACAAATGGCAGTATTTCATCTCTCCTTATAGCTGAGTAATATTCCATTGTATATCTGTACCACATCTTTATCCAATCATCTATTGTAGGACACTTCAGTTGCTTCCATGTCCTGGCCACCATGAATAATGCTGCAATAAACATCAGTGTATGTTCATAAAGGCTCTGTTTTGACATTTATATTCATAGGCTAGTTTTCTCGATTTGGGAAGAACTCTCCAGTTTCACTAGTTTTATTTTCTTTATTTTGCTCAGTATTGGTGCATACTCATAATCCAGGAACTCATGTCTTTCTCCATTGCTGGAAAATTCTTAACCATTTCTACTTCAAATATTCCATCTCCATCTTTACCTTGATTTTCTCTCTATAAAACTCTTATTTAATGAAAATAGAGAATTCTCAATGTATTATTCATCTTTCAGCAGCTCTTTCTTTCTTAAAATATCTCTACTTTTCTATGTGTAGTTTAGAGAAAAAATTGTAGTACCTTCTTTCAGTTCACTAATTCTTCCTTTAATTATGTCTAGTCAAGGGATTGTTATCTTGTTATTGAGTTTATTAGAACAACTATATTTTTAACTTAATAATTTCAGATTTTTTAAAAATCCACTTCTCTTTATGTTTCACAATTTCATTCTTATTTATAGATATTATTTCTTTATTTACATCTTTGAGGACCCTAAACATACTCATTTTATCTATTTCAGATAGTACTGTTATTTTATGTCTATTAGTATTTTGATTGTTAATTTTGTTGGCTTTTTCCTTATCTTTTTTTTCTCTTGTAATTTATATTTTTGGCTTATTTTGAATGGATGGATATTTTTCCCTCTCACTCTTTTTCTTTGGTCTCATTCTCCATTAGTCATCTTGAAATAACTGTCCCTAGGACCCCCACAACTATGCCTTATATTGGTGGCCTAAGACTTCTGTTCTTTTAAATATAAAGTATTGTTGTACTGAGAGTACAACAAAACCCCAAACCTAAATGGTCTACACTACCATGGAATTTATGGTCTAATTAAACAAACTGAATCATCTATAGTTTCTCTTCAAGTTCACCTTTAAATACTTCCATAGCCTCATGAGTGGCCGTCCGCCAAATATCTTCATCATCTTTATGATCACCAGTGCTCCACTTTCGGAAGTCTAGAAAACTGCGAATGTTTCTCTTCTACATTGGAGCATTCCCCATTTAAGACAGAAACTGGATATTTAAAACAATAAATTGACTTGGGGGAAGAGAAGGGTCAAATAGGTGAAGTACGGGGGATTCTTGAGGACAATGAAACTATTCTGTGATATTGTAATGGCGAATACATGACACTTTGCATGTTAAAATCATAGAACTTTGTAGCAAGTGAATCTTAATGTATGCAAATTTTTAAAAATCACTTAGAAGATCAAAGGACCCCAGAATGGAATGCAGATGATAACAAAAGAGTTTAACTGTTTTCTAAATGTACAAAATAACCTCACTGAAGGAATTTTGCTTGGTGGGGGATGAGGGGGAAAGGAGCAGGGAGGTAGGGAGGAGGAGAGAGGAGGGAGGAGGTGGAGAAATATAACTTTGGAAGCGAGTGGAGACCATAAGACTAAATCCATGCAGAGCTGAACATGAGCACAGTACTCTGGTTGATAAAGTTGTTTCCCGCAGGATTTTGGATTAACAATTCTGAAAACATTATACATGTATACTGGGATTGAACACTTAAGTAAATGAATGGCAGATGGGGTGAGCCAGGTTCTCATGGTTAGATTGAGAGATTACAGATAAGCAAGGAAGAAAAGACCAGAATGATCCATGTATACTGAATTAGAGTTGGATCCATCAGTACAAACTCATTTTTAGTTCAATATAAATATCAGTTATGTATATATCAGTTATGGAAATATTTATGGATATATGTGTATACATGGGTTTGTACACACACATGTATTTTCTTGCTCTGTCAGCAATAGCGCATTCAGCACACAGATCACAATTTCTAATATCTTCTTAAGAGGGATCAAAGCTCTTTGGAAAAATGACTGATTTTAGGACTGAGGCAGGCAATCTACGAGATGAGCCTAGAGTGTCTAGTAGTGCCAGAAAATAATGAAATGCTCACACACACACACACACACACACACACACACACAAGGATGAGGTATGTCAAAGCAAGACAGCAGTCAACCTGAAAGAGCTCTCTTGGGCTAAAGCTAGAATAATTAGAGCAAGAAAATAAATAATATAGTATTAGATTATAACCTGAAGTATAAGATAAATATGAGTCCACACTGATAGAAATAAATGGTTGAATAAATTAATAAATGAGGGAGAAGAGACAATTCTGTGCAAAATATTTCCAAATAATTTATGTCGAAACTTGCATCTCAAGGAGGTGGAACATAACTCCCCATTTCTTATGTGTGGGCTTCCTTCCACAGAGTACAATATGAATAAATAACTTTACAGTGGATAAATCTGACAAAGACTGATGCAACCAGATGTTGAAAGTCAATATCATCATGATAAGTCATGTTAATAGTATGTACCCTTGAGAAGATGTGATGAGACTTCCTCCCCTAAACCCATCACCACATTCAAACCATGATTAAAACACCAGGCACACCCAAATTAAAAAATGGTTTATAAAATAGCTAACCAGTACTCTTCAGAACTGTCAAGGTTATGAACAACAAGGAATGTCTGAGATACTGTCACAGTCCAGAAGAGCCTAAGGAAATACTGACAGCTGAATGTAATGTGGTGTCCTGGATGGGATCCTGGGACAGAAAAGAGACATGAAGTAAAAATATAGGGAAATCTAAATAAAATATATCGAAATGTGTAGAAAACTCTAGGAATGGTAAAAGAGGGGATGAAAAAGACTTAGTCTGGTGGAAGAGGGGAAGTAAAAGACTTCCTTGATCAATGAATATATTTAGCTCAAGCCTGAAAGTTGAGTAAAAGCCAGCACAAGGGTGGGTTCTGAGTTGAGATCAAGGTAAAGAATGTTCTAGGCAAAAGGATATCATGTGGGGCAATTCACAGGCAGAAAAAAAAGCCTGTTACACTGAAAAAAAGTAAACAAGTTCAGTGTCTTGTATCCATCACCCGTCTCTTTTCTTCCAAACAGCTCTTGAAGAGGCAATGATCTGCTCTGCTTTACAGATGAGGAAATGAAGACTGCGTTCCCAGGCAGCTGACAGGCTTTTAAAACAGAATTGGGAGTCCTATCATCAGACTCAAAACCTATATCCTTTCCACTTGCCTGAGAGTCCTGTCAAAGTAGGCTGTGACAGGCTCTTTCTCACTTCTTTAAAAGCAAAACTGCGTCCACCAGAAGTTAACCTGCAGATCGCCAGGGGTTCTGGGAGTGGTGGACTCCAGCACCATTGTTCTCACTGAGTTGTTCTTGCAAGGAGCATTCTCTGACTTGCCAAGAGCCAGAGTCTTCTGAATCCAGAGGTCAAATTCCAACCTATGAACTCAAGGGGAATTATGTATTATGAAGATATGGCCTGAGAGCTGGAACCCCACCAAAAAAAAAGAGAGATAGAAAGAGAGAAAAAGAAAAAAACCTTTTACGGAAATGAGAACCAGAGTAGTGGGAAGAAGGGTGGGATTAAAGATAGATTGTACCCAGGGTCAGGGAGACATGGACACAGTGAAGAATTCCGTCTCAGTTTGGAAGGTGCCACCAGGAAGAGTCAAGAGTTAGTCCAATGCTCTTCATTTAAAGAATGCTGCCCTCACTTCTACCTCATGCCACCTTCCTCCTCCTCTGTCACTGTCACTTTAACAACTTGTTAAAAACCAGGTGGATTCATCCAAACGTGGCACCCACCTGAGAAGTCTCATGGGTGTCATCACTGGCCAAGCTTGAGAACAGAGCAACATTTGCTGGAGTAAGGTAGGAAAAGGGATG
Source organism: Macroglossus sobrinus (assembly GCA_004027375.1). NCBI lineage: Eukaryota > Metazoa > Chordata > Mammalia > Chiroptera > Pteropodidae > Macroglossus > Macroglossus sobrinus. The sequence continues at coordinate 448,962 of PVKZ01001009.1, forward strand.
CCTTAGGCAGAAAACAAACACTAAACTGAGCATTACAGCACTGGTAACAAAGGGAGGGCTATAAAAGTCCTTAAATGCCAGAAAGATGGCCAAAAATTTTTAAAATATAGCAATGCCAAGAAACTCTCAGAGTTGGGTAAATATTAGGCAGACTGTTAAAATGGATCATCAGATCAATTGCTTTTAAGCTAAAAGTCTACGAATACATTTGCTAATGAAAAAGGATGACAAATATTATATTGTTCAGTATTATTGGCCAAAAGAATGTGGAGCTGGGAAGGGGAGCAAGGAAAAGCTGGTACTCTTTGTTGTCCCTCTGTCACAGTTCTAAGATGAAGCCCTTATGTGAGTAACTCCTAGGTTCAGCAGTGTGGCATCTTTTATGCATGTTTGAGCCTTCCTCATCAGGCCTGGGATTAGGTCTGATCTATCCTGTATCCTGCCCACCTGGAGAATGGTCTTTGCAGAGGCTCACCTATTATTTGTGTGGGCATTTGATAGATGGCCAGAATTTTCTCTAGGGTGCATTATATTGTAAGGATGCAGGTTTGCGGGCACGCCTAGTATCTTCCTGATGACTTAGCTAGAGACTCAGTTTTGCCACACAGATGGAGTCAGCATGTTGTTCTCTTTCTGAGCAAGCTTGAATCAAAGGGAGGTGTGGTAGAGATTCAGAACTTTGAAGCTGGAAGCAATTGACATTTGGATCCTGGAGGAGGAAGGGGAAGTATTTGTGGTTCGGTGTTTACATTGGCTCAGATAACAGGGCTCAAACAGTTGTGGTCTTACTTTCTCATCATCACGCCCTTCTGCATAGCCACGCTCAGCTGGCTAAGTGGGGTCCCAGGGACATTCTTCTCCAGCTGACCTTTGTCCTGGCTGTTTCTAACACAAGCATCATTAGCTGTCCTATAGCTGAGATTTTAGATGCTGGGGAGTGGGGGCAGGGGAGGGAGTTCACCAGGTCAGCCTGCTGCTCTGACTCCGAGTTTAGCACGCCATTCGTTGACCATTTGCTGAGGAGTTCTGTGTGAGATAGTGGCATGACTCTGAATTATTAACACAGAATGGAGCTACTTGGGGACAAATATATAGGGTATGTATGTCAAGTACTGCGAATTCTTTTACAAAAAGAACATACCAGCAGATAACACTTTTGGGTGAATAGTGCTGACTTCAATGTATTTATTTACTGAGTCCAGCTGTATGCTGACGCCATCTTGATCATTAACACTGAACGCTATTGGAACTCATCTTTGGAGATGGTCTTGGAGGACTTGTCATTCCTTTGCACATCATCAGTGATGAGGCTTCATTCTTGGAGGGTGTATTCAATTTGAGGAAGAAACCAAAAGTCATGATGACCTCAATCTAGAATGGGAAATAATTTGGCAGAGCACTGTTATTATTTATTATCCTCTCTAGCATCATCTCTCTGACTGACATCATAGAGTCTAAGAATTTTAGTTTTGGAAAGATTATGCGAAATAACGTAAGGCATTGCGAAAGAACTTTATGCTGGAGAATATTTGGACAATCTAAACTCAGTTCTGAATTTGGAGTATCAATATCACATATTCAGGGACTATTAAAAAAGAATGGCATTTCAAGCCAATAAAATTAGTAATACTAACATTTGTGCAATGCTTTTTAACTTTTCAGAGGACCTTTGGAGCTCATATTTAGTGGTTACCGAGTTCCAATGAGGCAATATTTGATTGCCGTGATTTTTAACCCATTCAGGTATAGTTAAAGAGAGGGGCTGAAACTAATATTTGAGGTGCCCTCGTTGGCTCAGAACTTGTCAGAAAACTCTTGATTTTTTTAAACATACTATTGTATTTTGTGATGAAGTGATTAAGAAATGGAGCTTGGGAGCCAGGCTGCCTGCACTCGGATGTTGTCTCCATTGCTTACTTAGCTCAAGTTAGCCTCTTGGAACTTCAGTTTTTATATTTGTAAAATAGTAACAATAATATTACCTACCTCATAAGATTTTTTGAGTATTGAATAAATTTAAGATCTCTACATTACACATACTAAGCACTCAATGCATGTTAATTGTAACTATGACTAGTGTTATTTCCCAAACCACATAATAAAATAGGAAGGGCAGGGATTCTGAAATTTCAATTTTATTTAATTGGCACAATAATTTTGATTGTGAAATATGAAAATGCCCAAAGAATAAAGTGCAAGACTGTGAAACTTTCTAAAACTCCCTGTACACAGGCTGGATTGTAAGAATAACATTCATTTTTCTTTTCAGTGATTCTATCAAACGATATACTCTCAGTTATAGAACACTGTGATTAAGCTGGAATTTGTAAACTCCATTTTCAGTTGGTTATTTTTTCTTAGAGCATTTCTGAAAAAGTGAAATGTTTAATACATACCAAATTAAAAATTATCATAAAGGTAATGCAAAATATTAATATAACATGTTCTTCTGTGTGTTCATTCAAAACTGAAGCAAATGGTTGCAAGTTCCTTTCCCAGATAATATTGTAGAAAATTTGTAGGATTTTTGATTATGCAGATAAGTGGAAATGTCTTCCTCAACTAATGCTGTTAATTTGGGGTTTACATTTCAAAATACTTAAATATTCTAACATAAATGACTTCTTTCAGCCAAAATACTAATACTTACATTAATGCCTTGTGATCAAGGACAAGCATTTCATTTATCTGGATAATCTTTGGTCAAGTTATTCAGTCACTCTAAATTTACATTTCCTCATCAGTAGAAAGAGGTTAATAAAATACTTAATATTAGACTAGAAAGAGGACATGTGAATGTTATGTATAAATAATTTGCGGCATTTGCATTGATGTCTCTATTTAAAAGTTAATTGTTCTGAGAAATAAGAGATGATATATTGAAAGCACCAAGCCTGGCACACTTAAACTCTCAATAGAGATGAGCTACTAATATTAATATTATTACTCTTAGTGCTACAATGAGGATGACTACTACTATCTTTCAAGATATCATTCAAATATAAGCTCACTCTCCCTCCCAAGCCCCAACAAATGATTTATTCACTTATCACTTGATTCTGTATTTTATTGTATGTGTGCATAATCCAGGAGCTCAAAAGGGGGCACACACACTTTAAGAGGGCCCTTCTGCTGCTCCTCATGGATCTCTTTAGGGTTTAAAAGTCCTGGTGCCTTAATATTTGGCCTGGCCCATAATTCCAGGACATTAGAAAACTCCCCTCTTTAAAACTCGTTACTCTATCATTTTGGAATTTTCTGTTCATCTCTCTCCTCTATCATAAGCTTCTCAAGGACACAGCTTATATCTTATTCATCATACTTTTTTGTACTTCTTAAAATTTTGTAATTTTGGTGAACTACACATAACAAAATTTACTATCTGAACTATTTTCAAGTGCAAAATTCAGTGGCATTAAGTCTCCTTGTTGTGGAGCTATCACCACCATCCGTTTCCAGAACTCTTTCTCCTACAGTCAGAAATACTATACCTATTAAACAGAAACTCCTGTCTTCCCTCCTCCATCTCCTGGCAACCACCATTTTATAGTCTTTCTCTAAGACTGACCTTTCTGGTACCTCGTATAAGTGGAATCATGCAATATTTGGTTTTTTTGTGTGTGTGTGATTGGCTTAATTCATTTGGCATAATAGCCTCAGAGTTCATCTGTGTTGCAACATGTGTCAGAATTTCCTTCTTTTTGTTAAGGCTGAATAACATTCCACTTTGATATATACCACATTTTATCTCTTCATCTATTGATGGACATTTGTGTTGCTTCTGCTTTGGCTGTGTGAGTAATGGCTTTGAGACCCTGCTTTTAATTCTTTTGGGTATACACCCACAAGTGGAATTGTGGATCATTTGATAATACTATGTTTAACTTTCTAAGGAATTGCCATAGCATCCTCCATAGCAACCTCACCATTTTACATTCCCACCAACGATGCACAGAAATTCCAATTTTCCCACAGCCTTTCCAACAGTTGTTATTTTTTGTTGGGTTGCCTTTTTTTTTTTATAGCAGCCATCCTAATAGGTGAGAAGTGGTATCTCATCGTGCTTTTTTTAAAAAAAAATTTTAATTAAGTTTATTCAGGTAACATTGGTTAATACAATTATATAATTTTCAGATGTATGTTATTATTTGACATCTGTATGTTCTATTGTGTGTTTACGAGCCAAAGTCCAGTTTCCTTCAGCTACCATATATTTGACCCCCTTTACCCACTTTACCCTTCCCCTAAACCCTAGATTTGACCCCCTTTTCCCCGTCTACTTCTCCCCTCCCCCACCCTAATAGTAACCCCTAGTTCATTGTGCTTTAATGTGCATTTCACTAATGACTAGTGATGCTGAGCATCCTATAGCCTTTCCAGAGTGTCCTAGTTGAGAGAAGATGGAGGAAAGATGTTTTATCTGCTTCGATCATAGAGACTAGAGGGAAATGTATGTGTCAATAAGTCTTTCCTTTATTTCATTCTTCTCATTTTTATTCAACTACCCAGAGACTAGCATTCTCATTTGAGGCCGTTTGAGAAGAAGGCAAACACAGCAGATGACAGGCAATGCAAGATAGCAATTTTTTCCCCCTTCAAACAGTTTAGCAGGTTCAAATAAAATACACTGAAGAAGAATTACATGAAACCAAAACAGAAACTGTGAAGTGCAAGATGATATTTTTAGGAGTTTGGATAATGACAGGTCAGATTCCTGAGGATTAGCCAAAGTGGCAAATCTAACACCACTTATTCAAAAGGGGGTAAAAGATACAGCAGGCAATTATAATTTAGCAGCACTTGTGAGGAGAAATCGACTCTTTTTGAACTTACTGAGAGGACAGCTTGAAAAGTGTAATTTGAATATTGATAGCCAATCAGAGGGTTTCTACAGGAGGGCGGAAAGGGAAAAGGAAAAGAGGGGGGCTGCCAGGGGTTCGTTATTTTCATATTTTAAAGCCCTGAATAGTTTGAAAGGATGATTGCCAGAGGGGACCAGGAAAATTAGTGGCTGTTTGATTCAGGATCAATTTTCAAATCTGCCCAGTTTATAATTGTGCGACTCTCGCTGTCATCACTCATGTGATTCAGGCTCCAGATGTTCAGAGTTGAATGTCCCCAGGGCTCACCACCTCTCTGGTATGTCTCTCAGCCTCTATTTCTTCCCCCACCAAACAGTTTTTCCCTAGACTTATTTATCGATATTCAAAATGCCTGTAAAAGGGCTTAAAAGTAAAAGAGGTGAAAAAGAAACACTTAAAACATAGAGATCAGGCTTAACATGCATCCCCTTTGGAAGCAGGGTGTGGATTAAATCTACACTCGAACACGAAAAGCTATGATCCTGCTTTTTTTCAAGAGCAGGTTTTTTGTGAGGACAGAGTTCTGAGACTCGAAGGGATAAAGAAGATTTGGGCATGAAGGGGAGGTGAAGGGAGCACAGAAAACAAATTTGGCTACCCTGAGGGTTTTGGTAAGGTTTCACCTAGTCATCTGCATTTGGTGTTTATCGTTCTTGACTTTTAGAGTAATGGGGGATCTTCAGAGCTGGAAAGGATCATCAAGGTCACCTGGTCTAGCTTTCCTCAAATTGGATTCAGCAGACTCCTGGGGTCCACAAATACATTCTTAGTGTAAGTTCTTTATGAGATTTTAATTTTTGTTTTCTCATTTTGATGATATAAATATATTGTCAATAATCAGGGCATCTGAATACAGACCTAGAGCCAGGTGACCCTAGGACTGTGTTTATGGGTTTTTATTGTTATCCGGCGGGGGACCACCCAAAGGGAATTTGTAATTGTGCTTGTCTGGCTGGGAGTAGGTTGACAGGTTCTAATGTCACAGTGACAGCTACCCATCCAGGTCCTCTCTGTACTCACACTAAGTTCTTTACCAGTAATGAACAAAAGACTTATTTTCTAATGATAATTTACAGTTGAAAGACTCTTTCATGGACTATGATTTTTGTTTCTAAAGTTTTTAAAAATAAGACTTTGATGTGACATCATGGCAATGACATACTATACCAGATGGCTAATGAAAAAGAGCAGAGTCCGATTTAATAGATAAATTATGCTTTTCGTAAAGTTAAGATGAAATACTATCATGGTACAATGTATGAATGAAAGTTCCAGTAATTTTAAAGAGAAAAGTTATAAGAGAATTTCATCATCACATAACACACAGAAATACAGACACTGTCAAACTCCAAACTAACTGGGTCGTAGCTTTCAGCATGCTACTCATGTTGGGGACAGCAATTTAGTTTCTGCCAAAACAACATTACTTATTACATTAATAAATTTTATTGCCTTTTGTGTTTTGTTTCTACTCACTTTGTGAATACAATTTTATAGTTAGTTAATACTTATATGAGGTTATACCTAATTTTATATTTGTATAAAACATAATAAAAATGTGTTAAATCAATACTATGTGTCTGCAATTTTTTTTCACATTACAGCAAATCTGTATATAACTCATCCTGAGTAAGGCTATTCTGGTTTATTACTCTTGTTTAAAAAAATGATCCTTTATGGGAATGTCTCAGTGTTGGCACCTCCATAGGCTCTCCAGAGAATACTCAACCATCTTGTCCACTTAAAAATGGGTTTTTAAGATTCTGCTTAGTGTGATTACACTTTCTCTATTCTTGTATTTGTTTCTTTCACTCCCCAGCTTCCCTCAGTGTTCTTATATCCACCATAGCAAACTTCTGCTCATGTTTCCAGACCAGCTCCTTGAAGGCTGCCTCTTCTGTGAAGCTATGATGTGTTTTATTCCAACACCACCAAGAAATTCTCCAATTCTCAGTAAACAGTAACTGGGTGTCCCACAAACTTAACTCAATTATGACACTTTCTACCTGGAGACAGCATCGGATCCGACAGGTTAAGGGCTCAGTCCCACAAGACTGCCCCCACTTCAGACACCAGTGGAAGTCCAGGTTGTCACTTGTGCTTCTGAGTGACTGACTGATTCCCACAGCCCCTTTCTCAGGTTTGATTAATTTGCTATAGTGGCTCATAGACCTCAGGAAAACAGTTGACTTACTAGATTACTGGTTTATTACAAAGTAGATTAAAGGATGTAAATCAAATGAATCAACATCCAGAATACATAGGAATACATAGGGTGAAATCTAAATAGGTCCGCAACACAGGAGTTTCTGTCCCCGTAAAGTCAGAGGTGTAGCCACCCTCCTGGCATGCAGATACATTCTGGTTCCCCAGGCTGGAAGCTCTCTGAATCTGTCCTTTTGGATTCTTATGGAGACTTCATTACATAGGCAGGACTGAGTAAACCTTTGGCCATTGGTGACTGAACTCAAACTGCCTGGAGGTTGATGGTGGGGCTGAAAGCTCCAACTCTAATCACAGTTTCCCCAGAAACTAACCCCCATCCTTAGCAGCTACCAAAAGTCACCTCATTAGCATAAACTCGAGTGTGGTTGAAAGGGGCTTGTTATGAATAATGAGATACTCTTTTCACCTGGAACTATTTCAAGAACCAAAGACAAAAAAACAAACACTACGACCAAAAATGCTCCTGTCATCCTTATCACTTAGGAAAGTCCAAAGGTTTGGGGAGTTTTAAGCCCAAACAACAAGATAGAAGGGGAACATGCATTTCGTGTTAGGAATCGCGTTGTCACAGGAGCCTTTCTGCTCTACCTGCTGTGGGGAGCGGCTCTCTCCTCTCTGCCCCACAGCTCGAGTTTCCCCCGTCTCACGCAGCACACACTGCATGGGACACCGACCATCTCCACTTCCTCGCAAACGTCTGACCCGAGCTTCTCAAAGGCAGGGACTTAGCTTTACTCATTCTCTGTTCTAGTCTGTAGCTTGTCAATTCTTCTTCTTCTTTTAAAGTAGTAGATATATTTTCTTTTTTTTTTTAAAAGGACTTATTAAAATACAGCTAAAATACAATATTATATTAGTTTCAGGAGTACATCTAGTTATTCAACATTTATATACTTAAGGAAGTGATCACCATAAGTCCAACAACCATCTGACACTGTACAAAGCTATCACAATATTATTGACTATATTCTCTGTGCTATACACTACATTCTTATGACTTATTTGTTTTAGCCCTAGAAATCTGAACTTCTTATTCCCCTTCATCTTCTCCCCCTTTAAAAATTTTCTTCAGTTACAGTTAATATCATTGTCAATCCACAATAAAAATCTATTAAGTAAGTTAGAACTCTCTAATACCTCCTAATAAACCTAATAATTGCACCATGCTTCCAAGGCACAGCCTCTAATGTTATCCTTGCAAGATTTTCAAGAGATATTTATTTATTATGCTGCTAGAATTATTCTTACTGCATTAGAGTCTAAGGGAAATAACACAGAAACAGAGGGAAAATTCACCAACAAGACATTATAAAACTCCCTGGAATTTATATGCAGAAGTGAGCAGGAGGCTGTCTCTAGAATTAGCTTTCGACCTTCCCATTTATGTTTGAGGAAAAGTTAATTCTTGCTTGAATCTGGCCTTGTGATTGGTTGCAAATGAAAAGACTTCTCCTGTCTTCAGGAAACGATGCCATCACATTGAGACATTGTTTTTCAGACTGGTAAATGGAAAATGTTCTTTATGAAAACACAGAATAATCAGACCGAGTGTGGGGGAGAAGCACTGGAAGAAAAAGGAGAAAGAATACATATTAAGTAGATGTGCCTACCAGCATACTGATGAGGAGAGGGAGTTAGAGGTTATTGTAGGAAAAAAAAATACTCTTCAAATTATTATCCTAATGCTTTCTGTAGCTTCAAAAGTGAATATATGAAATGTGTCACAAGTGAAAGGCAGATGCCAATCAATGGTCTCTAGAATAGGGGTATGGTAGTCACTTTCTGGAGTCATCATAGAGTCCAGTATTCCAGCCTGTCACCTAGTCCAACCCCGAAGTTCACTTTTACTTGTCAGACTATTTGTCCAAGTTTTGTTCAGAAAATATGGTCACCGAGTTATCAGGTCTATGTCACAATAATCTCAGTGGCTCCCATTTACTAAGCCCAAACATGTATTCTAAGCATTTTGTACAAATTAACTCATTTAATCCTTCCTTTAATATGAAGTAGAAACTCATACTTCTCCCATTTACTCAGAAAATGAAGTTCTCAAGCAAGTAAAAAGGGTAGCCCAGGTCGCGTAGCTGGTGAGTCGCACAGCCTGACTCCTGAGCCCCAGCTGCCCAGCGTTATATGGGTCCCTTACAGTGGAAATGCACGGGCTTCGGAGTCAGACCAGTCTCCGTGCAAGTCCTGACCGCTGGCCCTTGGCACAGGACAAGATGTTTAATGTTTATGAACCTCCATTGTATCATCTACAAAGTGGAAATAATAATATTTAATTTACAGAGTTTTCTGTGGATTAAGAAGCTAATTTACATAAATGTCTTGGCATAGTACACAAAGCAGGTAAATAATTTCTCCACACCTGCATCATCTTTGCTTTAAAAATGTTTAGAAGCCAGAGGCTTAAGGTTTTTGGAATAAGACATAATGCACAAACCTGGCTTTATGGGCTAGTGTCACCAAGAATGTATATCCCACTGGGTTAAGGTGCCCAGAGAGGGGTGCAGGGGATGCTCAAACTGGGGAGTGATGAGGTTATTCTTCTGTCTTTGTATGTTCTTTTCAAGGGTATTATGAGACTTCAGGTTGTTTCCACTAATCCTTTATGCTTTCTGCAGAGTAGAAAACCTCCATAACACACCCAGATGCAGCACCCATGGGACTGGTGATCAGCTCATGTCCTCTGCCCTGCTCATAGTCTCAAACGGAGCTGCAGTTCTGATCTATCTGGGGGAGGGGGGGTGAGATAGATGGATGATGTGGAGGGGGGCGCCAAGGCAGCATTGGAAGTGGTAAACAACCCCACGATGGGGCTAAGAGAGGATGCTCACATCCTCAGTGTTCTCCTAGCACAAACTACCCAGATCAGACAATGAAACAGACTCTTAACGACCTGGGAGATTCTTGGAAACCTTTCATTGTCTTAGAAATTCCAGTCTGTAGACCCATTAATTGTCACCATCAATATTTAATAGAACGCGAAGAACTAAACCATCAGGCAACCGCAAACCACAGCCCACACAGATGGGATTCGGCTTGCATAGCCAGACGCCCAGCATGCTTCCAGAACTCAGGCCGGTCACATGTGCAAAGTCCCCCTGGTCGTCTCACAGACCTCGGACTAGTGAGAGACTACAGACACCTCACACAGTTGAATTTCTGAACGTCACTTACCTTGTTATAGTGGTTTTTTATCACATGGGCTGAATATCTACTATTTGGGGACATATGTTAAGTGCTTAGAATTCAGAGACAAAAAACACAGTCCTGATTTCCTAGGAACTCATGGTTCAGGGGAGACAGTCATATAAACAAGCAATTACAACCTGGTGTGACATGTGCTGCCACGGTGGGAAGCAAGGCGTGTGTAGACTGCAGGGAACGCACAGGAGGGACACGTGAATCCTTTTCCCGAGGAGAGACGGGAGGATGGGCAGGGCATCCCAGGCAGAACAAACAGCTTGTACATCGACCTGGAGGACTCATGGTTTATTCCTGGAACCGAGGAGGAAGAGCCTGAGAATGAGATATGAGATAAGAAACAGCTGAGTCATGAAAGCCCCCGAAGGCCATGATAAAGAGCTTGAACTTTGTGCTGTATATGAGTAATTTTTAACCTTTTCTGGGACGCAGACTAGAGTGGAACCTATGGTCTTTGTCTCTGGAAAAAAAATGTAGAATGACATACACACACTTTTACATTTCATATTCAACTTTAGGGACAGGTGTAGGCCCTCTGGTACCTATTATATACAGATGCTCAGTTAAATGTCCCACCTAGAAGTGGCAGAGATCAGTGAAGGACTTTAGGTCATGCAGGGATGTGTCCGTCAAATGACTGACCATGTAACCACTGAAACGGGAACACAGACGATGGATCAGAAGACCAGGAAGACAGGAACACAGTTTGGAGTCGTCTGTTGTAAAGGTTTAGATAAAACAATGGTTTTGTTCACTCTCCGCCATCTTTAAAACTTTTGTTGAGTGATGGACAAGATGCAAAATTAACTCACTGGACTCAGAGCATTATCTGCCTCACCCCATCTTCCCAGAGGAAGATGCCAGTGGCTTTAAACCCAGCTGTAAGTGAAGGCAAGTGAGGGGTGGGGGTGCCGAAAAGAGAAGCTGTTACGTGCTTGGGGTATCACCAGCTCCTAGGATGGAGATTGTATACGTGTGCACCCCAGAACATGTTCTCTGAGAACATGTTCCCAGATCCTGTTGTCTGCATCTAACAACCACAGTGGTCTCTCACTAGGAGACGAGGATGTCTCTCGGTGGCAGGTCCTTCTTGGTTCTTCTGTGTCCTGGGGAGGAGGGCAGGGATGTGGAGAGAGGAGAGTGCACTGGTGTAGCAGTGGAATACAGATTTAGGGACCTGAATTTAATCCTGGCCTTTCCTGTAAGCGACTTGGAAAGTGTCTTTGCACTCCTCTTCCTTCATCTATTAAATGGGAATAACAATAAAAGTGCTGACGTGCTCTGGAAGGAGTCACGAGGAAGAGATTATAAAGCATTTTGTAAATACTGCATGAAGGTGATGCAGCAATGATGGATGGCTGTGTTCCCTGAAAGAAACAGCAGAATTATAACCGTCTTTGACTTTCCGGCAGACCTTTGATTTCTCCCATCATAAACAGCCCTCCCAGAAGCTCCGAGACTCCAGGGAGCTCTGCATCCTTTTTCTGTTGCCTTCTGAAAATATGTTGCTATGGGGCAGCAATATTGTGGAAATTAGAGAAGGAAAAGTGCCCCGAAGCCAGGGCTGGCAACATTGTAGATGTTCTGTAGAAGTTTGAGTTAAATTGAATTTCATCAAAGCCAAGAGGGCCTATAGCACTTGCTGTCTCCTATAAAGTGATCACGAGCTGCTCAGAATGGCTCAGGCTCTCAAGTCAAGTTGTGGCGAATGGCTATGCCCATCTGCCCAATTCTACGCCTGCTGTTTTTCTTAAGCCTACAGAATGTGGAGATGATGAGCCCTCTTGGAATCTAAACCAGTCCGACGTTCCTCTCAGACTCCCAAATGCTTGCTCCACACAGTGATCCCTGTTGGGCTTGGGTAGTTTTTTTTTTTTTTTTTTTTTGTTTCAAAAGCCGGGTTTTGGCACCATCTCCGTCGTTTGGCCTGGAATATGAGAGGAGGGTAGTTACAGGTAACAGATTATTTTTAATTCTGCCTTGTTATTTGGAGCTGATTTCCCATATGTTGTTGTTGTTCAATTCCTTGCATGAATTTTCTCAAATATTTTTAACATATGTCACATCTATATGCAGATTTTAAATTATGGATGCCTTCATCCAATTGTTTTCCAAGGGAGAAAAAATCCGAGTCTAATACTCTCAAGCAGGACTGCCGTCTCCTGGGCATCAGATATCGTTCAGGTAGACACATCTGGTGAAATGCATCACATCAAATTAGTATCAAGGGTATTGAGACTTGGAGACTACAGGCAGACAATCCCCTTTTAATGTACTGCTTTTTAGATTGTTGGGGAAACTTGAATCCCAATTCTCTAGTGAAATGAGTGATACTAACATGCCTGTTCAAATGCTCAAGTGAAGATCAAAGCAGCAGTGTCCAAATTGCCTTTGCAAACAAAGCAGCCCCTTGCATCCCCCCTGGGGATCCTGTGCTAATTTTATCAACTCTCCCTGGCTCTTCTGCTATTAAATAGCAATAAATAAATGTGTGTGTGTGTGTGTTTTTCCCTGGGTTTGCCAGTGGCTTATTTGTCTGACAAACAAGCTCATTTCCTTTTAAGTGTGAGGTTTTAGTCCAACTAATAGAATTAATCTATTTTTAATGAAAATGCGGGTGGCTTTTACTTAGAAATCTACCTACCCATCTCTCTCTCTCTGCACCAAGCCCCACCCCCAGCGCTTTCTCCGAACACATACATTCAGCCATGAATATTTCAATACATCTCAGCCTTTCAGATCAATATAGGCAGCTCTCAAGCCTTATTGATTTTCAGAGGTTTCACTCACAAGGGTGATAAAATATTTCTCGACTTATGAAACCTGAGTTAAGGAGGCTTTGCTGGCCCTTCAACTTTGACCAGACATCTTTGTCTCCTTCTTTTCCCTCCTCCCCTATCCCTTCTGCTCATTCTCTCTCCCTCCTTCCCCCTGCACCCCTTCTCCCCACTAGATACACACACACAGCCCCGAGATGGAGATTTATGACTAAGCAATAAGTCCTGAAGAAGCAGGCACTATTTCTCCACCAGGTCCGCTTCAGGTCAGGGGGAGAAGAGGCGAGGAAGGAGGACAGCACTGAGCACGATTCAGCCCCCATCCATCTCTCCAGTGGGGACTCTGCCAGCTTTTCTCCTGTCTCTCTGATTCATTTATCAGCACAGCCGACTCCTCCTCCTGCACACCTCTGAAGATGTAATCCCAGAAGGCGACCCTAGCAACATATGAGGAATTCCCCACTGAGGCACAGGAGCTGAGATGCTCCATATGGGTAAGAAATAAACTAATTATACAGTCAGCCATGTCCAATGCCAGGATATATGTTGTTATAAGTTTATCCAGCCTAGTTATGAAACAGCGAGGCCGAGATTCTTGGAACATTTTATGGAATCTTAAGTAGCTGATCTGCCGTGATGGGCATTGGATCAGGAGCTTGGAGGCTTGGGAATGGATTTCTCCAGTTAGCCCTAGGATATTGGTCAAAACAAATCACTCCTTTTCTTGGGCCTCTTTCTTCATTTGTAAAAGATATTCGCTTGTTCATTTCTTTATCAAATGTTTATCAAGTTCCAACTATATGCCAGAGATGGATGATAGAATAACAACAACAACAAAAAAGACAGATAGAGGTCTCAGCTCCCTTGAGACTTATCATCTAGCCAGGACTAATCAAGAAACATATTAATGTTGCTTCCTCCTGTGGACTCCCATTCCTCCTGCCTCTATATATTGCAATGCATGTTGTATATAAATATGTTATTATGTTATAATCTGATCCCCCACTGAACTGTGTGTTATTTGTTGATCTGGATTGTGTTTACAATGTTGGAGATGCTTGTTCACTGGATATCAGTTGAATAAATTGGCTCTTTATAGTTAGTGTCCTGCCTAGCAATCTTGCGTGTGGAGATTCAAGGGAAACACTCAGAAGTCACGGATCCTTCCCTGATGGTTCTTCATCCTAAGTCTTTAGTAATGAAAAACATGTAAAAGGGCATACAGAAAGCAACTTATAAAATAGCCATACGTTGTAGCTGCGTTTGCCATGGACAGTTAGAGATGACCAAAATGGTCCCATGACCAAAACTAACAAAAATCTCTCTTTTGAAGCACAATCATGTTTTGAGTAAAAATATATGATAGGATAAGTAGGTGAAGAGATAGCTCATTTCTTATAATCAAGCGATATGTTTTTTACATTTAAACCTTTAAAATTAAAAAAAAATTCCAGTTTCATTGAGATATAATTGACACATAACATAGTGTAAGTTTAAGATATACAATGTGATGATTTGATATACATATAAATTGCAAAATGATTACTACCACAAGAATGAATAAAAAACGTAGAATATTATTCAGCTTTAAAAAAGAAAAAATGCTGCCGTTTGTGACAACATGGATCAATCTGGAGGGCATTATACTAAGTGAAATAAGTCAGACAAAGAAAGACAAATACTGTATGATTCCACTTATATGTGGAATTTTAAAAAGTATACTCATAGAAACAGAATAAATGGGTGGTTACTGGGGTGGGGGTAGAGGTAGGGAGTGAGAAAAACAGTTGAAGTTGGTCAAAGGGTATAAACATTCATTTGAACTTTTTAATTGAAGTCAAGTTTGAGGCTATGGGACCTTGAGTAACATTCAAGCCTACTCCATGGCCTGGGTTGGAAAAGATACACCAAGCACTGCCATTGTTTGATTCTACGTGGCGTTGTTTGTAATTTATGGGAGCTCAGAAATAAGTTCCCTCCCTTTTCTCCCCTACTCGCTCACAAGCCACTCAGTGCTAAGTGAGGGCGGTCTTATGGGACTGAGCCCTTAAACAGGTGATGTTAACTGTAGATAGGTAGTGTGAGGATTGAATTATAGGAGACCCAGGTAGTGTCAGAACTGGTTGACATCAGGAGGGGGAAAAGAGGCCACACATTTGGTATCATAAGTGTTGGTTAAAAGAGTTCATTCACGAAGATGGCCTTTGCTCTTTGCTCGAAGATAAAGCCACGTCCCCCTGCGGGAGAAGGCCCTGTCCCCCACCACATAGGCATAAGCTTGCAACTGCATGGGTATTTTCTGAGTGGGTTTTGCAGGGAGCAATGTACAGAGGAGGAAATATGGTGAAAAGTTTTCCTGGGCAGGAGCTGCTGTGGGGAGAAGATGAAACTCCAGAGCTTCTAATTTGCTCTGAAACTTCTGAAAGATCTCAAAAGTCTTCCTGGGGAACAATCCAGTCACCCTCCACTAGAGAAAGAAAGACGAACCAAACTGCAGAGCACGCAGCTGCTCTCTGGCTTTGAAAACAGCACTCTGACGCAGTGGGACTAGAAGTGGCCGTGGCCGTGAGGATGGGGAAGGGCATGGACAACAGCAGCTTTGCTGGTTGCTCCCACAAGTCTTCTCATTTTGCACCTCTCAAAATCTTTCTATAGATAAACTGTTATAATCCTCAGTATACAGATTGAGAAATTAATTCTGAAAATATTTTAATTTGTCAAATTAGAAGTCACAAAGATTGATGTTCCAAATTTCGCGGCTAGGAGATATGATAAGGACATAATAAGCGGAGGACTTAATGTTGCCTCATTTTATTCAAAATCTTTTGGAGGAGGTATTTTAATAGTAAAAAAAACTGAATGCAAATTTTACTTAAATTTGTAAAGATTAAAAGCACATCTGCAAAGAAAGTGTTCGTGGTGGCAGGTTTTCAGACCATGCCCCTAGCACTGCCAGTGTTGGAGTTCTTTGACAGAAAAGTTGGAAACATAGGGATGTGTCATCCCCAAGTTCTCATAGCTTGCTGTAATGGAGCTATGGCCATCTAAAGAAGCTATAAAGAATATCAGTAGTTTGTTATTAACCCTGGACTGTAATTTCTTTCTCTTTTTCTGAGAAGGAGAAAGGAGTATGATCACTTTATTAATTAAATTTGCCAGCACGGTTTATTCTCCAGCCAACAATTTAATCCTTTCATCCAGGGGCATGCCCTCCATTACCCCCACCTATCCCTTTTTCCAAACAAGCCATGCTCTGGAAGTATAGTCAATCTGAAACTAAAAATCGAGTTGCTGTTACTGTCTAAATACATCACTTGTAACTGTTTGGATAATTTTTTTTCGCCAAATTTTGAGGGTATATGTAGGGTGGTCCAATTTAAAATCTAGCTCATGTAAAGTTTGTGGAATTTATTGTGGCGGGGGGAGCTCAGGAAGCATCTCAAATGGAGGGACAGCATCCTCTAGAGCATCTGAAATTGAGGTGCTCCTATGACTTCTGATTTATATCTTTGGACATCTATGGAAAAAGAAAAGAAAATTTCAAACATGAGTCCGAAGTTAAAAGTCTCAGAGGCAGATGCTCTGAGTTGATTTGCTGTGGAGCTACTTCTTGCATGGGCAACTCTGTGATTCTCTGAAGTGATGCTGGGAATGGATGGGGGTGGGGACAGCTAGTAACATCTGCATTTCTCCAGCAGAGCAGGCTCCCTTTTCCATCTGCCTCCTTTGCATTAAGCTGTTCTCTAATGAACAAGTCTTAGTTGACTATTACTCCATACCCCCAAATAGTGCTTAACACCTGCTCTAAAAGGCAATCCACCACAGATTAGAATTTTAGGGCTAAAAGGCACTTTGAACATCATGTTGTCAAAACCTCTTACTTTCAGAGTGAAAGGACTAAGGCCCAGAGTTATGAGGTGACTTGCCTAAGGTCATATAATTAGCTAATAGTGAAACTGGAATAGGACAGATGTCTCCTGGCTCCCAGCAGAGTGCTCTGTCTGTTGTTCTAAATATCACACCATCTTTTGCAGCCAACCATGGTAGGACTTTAAAAAATATTTTAAAAAATGATTCTGGCCCACTTGGTCACTTTCTCCTTAAAACAGGGAGCTCATGACTTAGGATAAAAACTGAGAAGTTGAAAATGCTTTCTAATTGGGACATGATTGTTAAGCAAATATTTCGTTTCCCTTTCCCTCTCCCCCACAGAAGGAGTGGACTCCTCACACCATTTGCAGGTTTAGCTACGTGACCTGTATGGCCAGTGAAATGTGAGTAGATACGAAGTTGCCTCCGAGCAGAGGTGTGCCATTGTGTTGTGGGGTCTGCGCTCCTTCCCTTTACCACAAGGAGAACACACTCCAGTTTCTGCTGCTTATTATTTCTGTCTCTTAAAATAGAAAGACGCAAGATAGCCCTGAACTGAGCCAGCAGTGCTGCAGCAGCACTGACCTACACACCGATGGGTGAGGGTGTAGGTTTGCTGTTAGAAGCCATGGAGATTTGGAGAGGCTGTTTACTATACAGCGCATCGCAACGTAAGTTCATACCCTCAAGCAGACCTTTCCTTAGATATTCATATCTTGCCTTCACTGTTCACATTGCAATGAATAAATTCAGATAGTCACTCTACTTCTTCGATGAGAAAATTGCAGCCCATTTAGATTAAATAATTTTCATATGAGCACACTGAAGACATGCAGAGGCAGAGCCTAAGTTAAACCCATGTACCTATTCCCCTGATTTACAAACTTTACCAGACAATTTTTTAAATTTATTATCATCTATCTATTATCTGTCTGTCTGCCTATCTATCAATTATCTATCTATCTATCTATCTGTCTGTCGTCTGTCTATCTATCTATCTATCTATCTATCTATCTATCTATCTATCTATCATCTATCTATCATCATCTATCTATAATCTGTCCATCTATCCATCAGGCATGTATTTGTTTGGACTACAAAAAGATAATCTCAAAGTTTCATTCTATTTACTGTTGTGAGGTTGACATTTTAGTGACTATAAAAAAATCAGCTGACTTGGTAATGTTTAGGTTGATCTGTCTGCATCTGATTATGCTTGTTTCCAGATCCAGGCAGTTAATGAAACAGTTGCTGTTTTGTTGACAGAACATTAATTACTTGATCTTAGGACTCAGTAATTGCACAAGCCCCCTCTGTATACATTACTAATTACATTAGCAATTATATGGCATTTTAAAGACAAAGAAATGACTGAAGCAATTGCAGTGTCACAGGTAACCTGCTGTTAGATTTCAATCACATTCCTAATGTGTCCATGATGTGCTGAAACAAGTTCTAGTGCCTCTGTGACACCGACTTAAGGAAACGGCCTAAAATGTCTTACCGGTGAACCCACTGCCCAGTGGTAAGCTCATCACGTAGGCGGGGATAATGTGGGTAAATGCGCCTCACCTCTCTAAGCCTCATTTCTTCCTCTACCAAAAACAAAATTGAGAGAGAGAAAGGTCGAATATGAAAAATTAACTCACTTATTCACTTATTGACTATCATTACTAATTTATTTAATTTATTGACTATCCTTATGCCACGTGCTAAGTTACATACCTAGTCCATGACTTTGTGTGGTTTATAATCTCGTGGAGGAGACAGATGGTAAGCAGTAAGCATTAAAATAAATATGTAATAGTCAGGGATATGCTTGTTAGTTGTTATAACAAACAACCCCCAAAGTCACAGAGACTTAATAAAGTTGTGTTTCTTGCTCAAATCCTGGTCAGCCCTTTCCAAGTGGTGACACAAAGGTCCAGGTTCTTCTATGGTTGTGGCCCCTTCATTCTGGACTTCTTAGTTTTCAGCTATGTGGACAGAAGAGTGGAGATTTTAGAGAATAGGGCTGGAAAGAGAATACATTATTTTCCTACATTCCACTGGCTGAAACTGGTCACAGGGCTTTGCCCTCACTATAGAAAGGCTAAAAACTGTAAAGGAAAAGGAAGACATGAGAGCTTACCCAGTGTCTGCTGCACTACATAATTACAAATGACGACTAGTGCTATAAAGGAGAAGTACATAGTGCAATTGAGCACATGTTAAGAGCGTTCACTGATGTTACTTCCAGCATCCTTCTTTGCTTCTAGTTCTCCTTCTTCTGGTAAGGGTACCCTTATTGCCTGATAAGAGAATTACTCTCATTGTGTGTCATTTTTGTGGAAACTTCATTTGAGTTCCCTGCCACTGTGCCCATCCCTATCAGGCTTGTGCACATGGTATGAGCTAAGCTAATCAAATTCTCAATCTGGACCCTAAGTTCAACCAGACATAAGGAAAGGTAGGATCTGATTCCTTGCCATGAAAAGAGCATAAATAGACCAACTATCAGTTCTTGTCACTTGGATCCCTGAATCCCTGGCCCCTGTCCTTCTGGAGCCTATTTTTCAGCTTTCCCTTGAATCTCCGTGTGACCTCATATTGTTCCAATTAACTCCCTCTCCTCCTAGACTAACCAGTTGGTTCCTGTGCTTGCGCGAAAGATAATTGACACAGAGTACGATTTATGTTGTAGGGTTTAGTGAAGGTCTCTCTGAGGAAGCAGCATTTTAGTTGATAAATGAAGCATGAGTTGGAATTAACTAGGTGAAGAGTGGGGAAAATTGTTTTTAAGGAAATCATGTGTGTAAAAGCCCTGAGGTAGGCAGTAAACTGTCTGGTATTGCTCTTAGTAATATTTTTTTCTGATATATCTCCTAAGACAAGGGCAACAAAATAAAAAATGAACAAATCAAACTAAAATGTTTTCATACAGCACAGAAAACCATCGACAAAATGCAAAGACAACATATTGATTGGGAGAAGATATTCACCAATGATACATTCGATAAGGGGTAAATATCCAAAATTTATAATGAACTCATGCAACTTATCACAAAAGAAACAAGCAATCCAATTAAAAATTGGGTAGAGGACTTGAACAGACATCTCTCCAAAGAGGATGTACAGATGGCCAATAGACATCTGAAAAAATGCTCCATGTCCCTAATCATCAGAAAAATGCAAATTAAAACAACAATGAGATATCACCTCACACCTGTCAGAATGGCTATCAACAAACAACAAGTGTTGGCAAGGATGTGTTGAAAAGAGAACCCTTTTGCCTTGTGGGTGGAATTGCAAATTGGTGCAGGCACCATGGAAAGCAATATGGAGATTCCTTAAAAGATTAAAAAAGAACTACTATATGAAGCAGCAATTCCACTTATAGGTATTTAGCTGAAGAAATCCAAAACACTAATTTGAAAAGATACATGCACTCCTATGACATTGTAGCATTATTTACAATAGCCAAACTTTGGAAGCAACCTAAATGCCCATCGATAGATGATTGGGATAAACAAAAGATACATATATATAATGGAATATTACTCCATCATAAAAAAGAATGAAATCTTACCATTTGCAACAACCTGGATGGACCTAGAGGGTATTATGCTAAGTGAAATAATCCAGATAGAGAAAGTCAAATATAATATGATTTCACTTATATGTAGAATCTAAAGAACAAAATTAATGCAAATAAAAACAAAGGTCCTGAAGTAGACCAAGTTTGAGAATAGTGCTTGAGAATCATGAAGTAAGCCTGTCTAGGAAAAGGTTGTGGAGTAAAAGAGAAAATGACATAAGATGGAACTTGAAAGCTGGGAAAGTAAACCTATTTCCAGTGTTTTGTAAGCAAAGCAAAGGATTTTGGATTTTATCCTAAAGGCAATGGGAAGCCAATGAAGGTTTGTACTTTAAACTGAAATCTCACTCTAGCTTATCTGTGGGAGATAGATAGGAAGGAATCAGAAGAGAAGCAGGAAGGTTACTCCAGAGATCCTAGGAGTAGACAGACGGGAGGGATGACAGTGGTTTTTCTTGGTGACTGACTGCCAGAAAAAATGGAGAGGGCAAGATGGACTCCAGATGTGTACTGGGATAAAATTGACACAAGCAGTTTTCCGGAAGCGGGGAAAGGGAGACATCAAGGTTGACTTCCAGTTTCTGAGACTAAAAAAAAAAAAAAAAAAAAAAAAAAAAAAAAAAAAAAAAAAAAAAAAAAAAAAAAAAAAAAAAAAAAAAAAAAAAAAATTTAAAGGAGAAATAGGTGAAAATCACCTTGGGGACTTCAAGAAGTTGTGTCGCCTCTCTATATATATTGGTCTGGAATTCAGGAGAGAAGTCTTAGTTAGAGATATAAGTTTAGACACTATAGACAGAAACACAGCATTTGAAGCCATTGAGAGGGGACAAGATATGGATGGCTAAGGTCCTCCCAGCTCTGGTATCAACTAAATATGTTAGCCTGGGGAATAGACAGCAAAACTGTACCATCTACCTGCATGCCTAACCGGGTTTGGATGATGCTGTGCTCCTCTAAGCTCGGTTCTCTAAACATGCCAGCTTGTCCTACCCTTCTCAGCTTGGACACCATTAGAATGGCTCCTACACTTGGTTAAACCTCACTCCCAGTCGTTCCCCCTCACCCTTCAAATCCCTTGCCCATTTTTTGTTTAAAGCAGCCATGCTTCGGAATACCAAACCTAAAGCCGATTATATTTCTCTCCTGCAGCTCCGGCTCCCTCCCTGGCAGGCTCACACTCACCCTGATGCAGCCTGGCCTGTCAGATGCTCCCCTGCTTTAATTCCAACCTTGGAGCAATAGTGCCAGGCCCCTGTATAACTTCATGGCGTCCTGACCGTAGGCCTGGTACATCTTTCTAGAGTTGAAAGAATAGGTAAAGCAAAGAGAGAACAACAGATGCTGGCTCCTGGTGACTGAAACTGGAGAAGCTCCCCAGACAGTGTGAGTGGGATTGTCCTCCTGACCTCTCACCTCGCCACAGCCCTGGGTCATCTTCCTCTGTTTACTGAGAGCATATGTGAGAAAAGCAGGGCCTGGCTAGACCAGCAAGTTGTGTATAAGGGAATTTGAACTTTATTGGTCCTGACATTTCTGCCTTGGTATGTGTGACTGTTCTTACACATATGGATTGGATCAAATGAGATAATTTATGCGAAAGCACTTTGAAATGTCTTGAGGGCTATCCAAAGTGTTGCTTGTTGTTACTGTTACACAGGAAAGGCTTTCCTCTTTAACTTCATGATTGAAATGAGATGGCAAATCGGCAAACCTATAAAGTGCTTTCTTGTGTAGCCTGTCACCTACACCTATGATTTTCCAGGATGGCCCGGATTTCATGCAGTTTCATGCTTTACAACTAAAATGATTTGTTCAATTCTTAACTAAGTAGTATTTGATTATTAAACCTCTGTAAGCCTTTTCTCAAAAGTGAATTCATAAGTCAGAGTAAAAGCTTTTGTCAGACCATGTTTTTTAATTTTTGGAGGATGGGTGTGTCACATGAAGTTGCATCAGCTTCAGCTCCTGGTGACCCTGCAGATGAGTGACATTCTCACAATGTCCTGTCCTCAGCAGTGCTGCTCAGCTCCTGTGGACTCACACCTATGGCTTCTTTCACGGAGTCAGTCCAGCTCATATTTTGTCTCCCTCTTTTCCTGCTGCCTTCTGTTTTCCCCCAGCATTATTGTCTTTTCCAAAGAACCCTGCCCTCATGATATCCCTGAAATAGGACAGCTTCAGTTTTGTCATTTTTGCCTCCAGCAATGCTTCAGGCTTAATTTGCTCTAGGACCCACTTGTTCATCTTTCTGATGGTCCCCAGTGTCTGCTGAGCTCTCTTCCAACACCATATTTCAAATTATTTTCCTGTCAGCCTTCTGCACTGTCCAACTTTTGCATTTATTTGCACATAGCAATCGGGAATATGAAGGCATGGAAGGTCTTATCCTTGGTCTCTCATGACACATCTTTGCTCCTGGTGGTCTTTCTTTCCTAATTCTTCTATTTCTGCCTTTCCCAGTCTCAGCCTAGTTGCCATTTCCAATAGTATTGATGACTGAACCGAGGTAAACAAAATCTTTAACAACTTCAGTCTCCTCATTGTCTATGTTAAAGTTGTGTGTTTCTTCTGTGGTCTTGATTTTTGTTTTTGTTTTTAAAATTTATTTATTTAAATTAGTTTCAAGGATAGAGTACATTGGTTAGACATCTATATAGTTCATAAAGATTTTTGTCTTCTTGATTCAAATACAGAGTTCTGCCTTGGAAATTTTTCTTTTCCTTTCACCAGAAGTGTTTTCAAATCTTTGCTGTTTCTTGCCAATAATATAATGTCATCTGTATATCTCAAATTATTAATATTTCTTCTACTAGTTTTTACTTTTTCTTCCCCTGACTCTAGCCCAGTTTTTCATATGATGCATTCTGCACACAGATTAAATGAGTAAGAAAATAAAATGCACCTTTTTTTTTGGAGGGTGCACATCTCCATATTTATTATTGTCATTTGTGTAGAGTGGGAAATACTCTGGGGACTCAGAGCACCCCTATTCCCTTGGGTGTCCCACCTAGCAGGAGACGGGATGAGAGGACAATCAATTCTCTTCCTTTTACAAATGAGTGAGATTCAAGCTAGAGTGGTCTGTGCAGTATTGTGGCATCATGAGGACAGCCCCTCTAAAATTTAGGTGGCTTTCAGTAGAAGGTGAAGAGAAAGATGAGGACTGGCCACAGCCACGTTAGCCGCTGCCTCTTGATGATATTCAGTGGCAATTATTTCAAGAAATCCACAAATAGCCAGATACATCCAGTTCAAAGCCAGCACTGATGGTAAATTGGTTTATTCTAATTAAACAACAAGGCTCTACTCTGTTGTGGAAAAAGGTGGCCCCAGAAAGGAGACTGAGTATGAGTCGGGGCACAACCTTCTCAGTCTTTGATATAATTGGTTAGTAAAAAAATATAAGGCTAGAAAGTATCAATAATTTAATGATATTGAATTAATAGATATATTTCTATCCTAAAATTTCACTTTCTTTTTTAGTCTCCTAAACCATCTTTTTTCATGATGATAGCTTAAGCCACAAAGAAAATGTAAAATAATAATAATAATAATAATAATAATAATAAATAATAATAGTAATAGTAATAATAATAACACCCAAATCAAAATCTTTTTTAGTCCACATTCTAAAATAACACAAGAAAAATAGAAATTAATATTAAAGTTATGAAATAAAAGTCTCCATTGCTCATAAATTAGAATTACAATTAGAAATCACACTAAATAATACTTCAGTCAAAATGCAAAGCCAAAATTAAAAATAATATATCAGTTCCATGGTTAAGCAACAAAAACTGATCACATTAAACAAAATAGAACAACATTTTGTAAGGATCCTGATGTAATACAGAAGCAAAAGACAAGATAAACAAAGAAATCTCAGGAAAACCGAACCAAGGTTGTTCGAGCCCCTCGTGGCAGGAGCTAAGGGTGCCTTGGTATGGTGCGGGAAAGACTGGGCATAGCAGGTTCACTAGACAAGAGCAACGACCACTGTGTTTCCACAGATGAGAAAACTACAATTTAAAACCAGTGGAATGGAGTCATATCTGTTTTCAGGGAGAAATGAAATAACATTAAATTATTTCATCTCTAATAAGTAAAAAGGTAAATAGACTTCATTGAAGTTTAAAAAGGAAACATCATTACCACACTATCCTCCAAAGCTAAGGAAATAAGAAAGAAAAATGATTGAAGGTAAACTTTGAAATTTTAACAGAGAATTAGTAATAAAGCCAAGAAATGGTTCTTTGAAAAAAAATCCAGTATGGAATTACTAAGTTTAACAATAAAAAATTAGAACACAAGAAAAGAAAGTAGGCATTGTGTGTAATTCTATGGATCAATATGAAACTCTCAATGCAATGGTCATTTATGTAGAAAAACTTAAAGTAATAAAATTGACATAGGATGAAATAAAAATCCTTAATTAATTAATAATTATGGGTAAAACAGAAAAAGGCTGTCAGAAAATTATCTCCAACAAAAGCTCCAAAAAGTTTTTATGAGCAAGTTTTAATTTTTTTTCAGAAAAATAATCTCCTGTTATGTAAGCTAGAAAATAATGACAGTTTATGATTCAACATATCCCTCAAGAACACAAGCTTGGTATTTATGAAAATGAAAAATATAAACCAGTCTTACTTTTGACTTGACTAAATTTATAACCAGCTTATTTAAATTAAAAAACACAGTAAAATTAGAAATGTAAAAATGCTTTGATGATAGATCAATTGATATAATTCATCCTCTTTATAAATCAAAAGAGAATAGGTCACATGATGATCTTACTAGATGCCAAAATACATATCTGATCATTTTCAATATCATTGTGGAATTTTAATAAAAATTAAAAAAAAAAAACTTCTTAGCAACAAAGAACAGATGACTTCCTTAACCAGATAAAGAATATTTAAGTCAAATTAAGCAATATCATATTTAGTGGGGAGACCTGGAAATTAAAGTCAGGCCAAATCATGTAAGCTTGCCATCAACACAACTTTTTAATATTTTCCTGGAACTATTAGTCAACAGTATGTCAACAAAAAGAAATATGAAGTATAAATATTGGAAAGGAGAGAAAATTTGTTATTTGCTCAGAGGTGACTAGAATAATATCCTTGATGGGTTTGGACTTTTGGAAGCCAAATTCTCCTTATTTTCTGCTTTTTGCCCTGTCTCATTTCTCTTGAGACAATGAACACACGGCCTTCTATTTGCCTAAAGCAGAGCAAGAAGGGAAAACGAGATGTCATGGGAAGAAAGAAAAGACAAACTGGGAATAGCCCAAAAATATTATTTGCGCGTGTGTGCATACACACAGACACACACACACATGTGCGCGCACAGAAAACAAATCTGGGGAATATAACAGGGTTTATTTCTCATTGGCTAAATAACAAATGATTTTTTTCTTTATGCTTTTCAACAATTTCCAAATTTTCTATAGTGTACATTTATTAGTCATGGAGTAAACAAAAACATTATTTCTTCAAAACAAAAGACAAGCAAGCAGAGGAAATGCTTTTAAATGGTGAGAGAGATGTGAGTAGTAGGGAGGTGGGGAGCAGCATCAGAGGGCACTGGGTCGCTGAGCTGCATTGAAAAAACCTTGGCTTTGCAGCCAGAAGACCTGGATTCGTTTCCGGTTGTGTTACGTGCAAGCACGTTAACTCCAGGCAAATCACTTAACTAACTCTCTGAGTCTAGACCTTCTTTGAGGGAAACTCCCATTGCCCAATCCTCGTGTTCCCACATGGAGGGGCTTCCCTGGAGAAATAGGGCTTCTGCTTTGCGTGTCACTGGAACTTATGGCTCAAGTAACCATGCATCACAATTAGCCCAGGAGAGTTCATGCTTTTTGTCTCATACTACTCTTCCTATTACTCTTCATACTACTCATTCATCTCTTCCTTTTTCACTCAAAAGCGTCCTAGATTAAACATTATATTAACGTGCTCACCCTACCCTTGGTGGCTTCATCTATGGGAACATGGCTATTTTTGTACAGTTTTAAATAAATGTGGGCATTCGTAACCGCTGGCTGCCAGACCTGAGCCAGCTGGCAGCTGGGATCTTAGGGAAAGCCCACTTTCATGTGTGGCCACTGCAGTGTCACCTGAAACTATCCATGCACAGTATGGCATTTTCGTGTAATAGACATCAGTAGGCAGAACTGTGCTTGTAGCTCTGACTGTGGATCTTAGTCCAGTCTGAAAGCCAAGAGTTTAAATCGTGTAGTCAGTAGATGATCTACAGAAAAAAAAAGGTGCTTGTGCCAGGCATAGGTAAAAAGGGGCTCGATCAGATGTCCCAATGGCATCTTTGTGTTGTTTTGGATCTCATTTGGAGCCGAGGGAGAGAACCAGGGAGAAATTAAAAATCTGGTTGGATTCACATGCCTTGTTCACACATTCTAGAATTCACCCCAGTCTGGCTCTGAATTTGTTAAACACAAAAGCACTGACTAAGATTTTAGATTTCAAGACCCAAATTGTGGCTTAACCCACAGATTTTCTCTTTCCCCCAAATATTACTGGGTCTGGCAACACTAAATACCAGGCTCTGAAAAACTAATTGTGCTTAGATAACTTCTCCGGTGGCTGGAGATTTCTTGTGATTCTCAATTTTGTGGAATATGGGACTGATACAGTAATAATCTTACGTGTTTTATTAACTCTTTGCACTCTTTGAAAAATGGGGCTCCTGAGAGGCCGTGGAGGAGCCACACCCGTTCCCATGGAACGCAGCCCAGGCCGCAGCTGCTGAAGGCCGAGACCCTCTGATTGAGCCTGAGCAGAACTGGAAACTGGGAAATGAAATTTTGGACATGAATCTCTCTGCGTATCAAAGTCTCAGGAAAAACTAAAATTTTGAATTCGATTTTAATGTCTTTGGACTTTAACTCCACAAGTTAAGAAATTTTAACTTTGGATTTTAATTCTTTTGGACTGAAATGTCTTTGAACATTCCTTCCAAGAGGATTATTTCATGTTTGGACTTCAATGTCTCCCTTGGAATTTCCTACTGGGAGGGAGTTCATATTCAAATGTGGTCCCCAATCTGTTGTTGGCGTTATATAATTGACTATCTTTATTTTGTTATTTAATCACATTGCAGAACCTCTGAAAAATGTTACATGGGAGAATGTGGCTGAATGGTTTTGGGGAGAGGAAAACAGAATAGGGAGTGATTTCATGCTTCATTAAATTAGTGTAGTTTTTGAACCAATTCAATCTTCAGGGGTAAATTCTAAACTGTCCACCTGTGATCCCAGAAGGATTCTCTGAAGGAGCTGTGGCTAGTATTGGGGGGCTGGCCTTATAAAGTGGGGGCAGCACTGCTAAGAGAAGAGGTTCCCTTGGGAAAAACAGCCACATCTGGGATGACCATAATCTTGCAAAGCTGGGATGTATCAGGAGGAATCACTTCCCCTCCTCTCCTTGTGCTACCGTGAGTAACACCCCTGGCCTTCCCGCCCCCTCGCCCCCTCATCCCCAGAAGAAGATGGTGGCACCTGATTGCAAAATGGCACCCTCGGGTAGATGCTTCGAGTTGGGGAAGAGCTCATTTCAGAAGCCTGTAAGCATGAGGAACATACTCTCTCCCCTCTCATTTTGGATTCTTGATAAGTGAATCCACTGTGAAGACTCTGACTTGTCCCTGGCTGGGCTACCCCATATTCTACGCAGAGGTGTGTTGTGCGTGCCTGTGGGAGGTGGGTTGGAATATTAACAGGCTCATTGCATAGCTCAGCCTCGCTCTCCAATAACTGTTATCAGTAATAAAACTGACATTTTCCTCTTCACTTGCCTACTCCTGTAAGTTCTGAACTTGGGTAAGAACGGGGTATTATTAATTTACTCTATAGAGGCCCCAAGAAACCTCATCTTTAAAAGATGAATAATAAATCCCCCCACCACCATACAAAGTTGTATGGGTGAAAATATTTAGTAAATTGCTAATCATTACTTAGCTTGGTCAATGACCTTCATTACTTTTACTGTTTCTAAAATAATCATTGCCTATCTTGCAAATCAAAATTTAGAAGGGCCCTGCTGGCCGTGGTGAATTAGCAGAGCCAATAACCACCGCTGTGGACTCCTTATTCTGTACTGGGCACTCGAGACAATCTCCCACTCTGAGCATTTCTTGCTTTGTTGTCTTCATGGCTTTCGTCAGAATGTTGGAGGAAAAAAAACACGCAGTTCCTGGGAGCTGCTATGTATGCCAATGGGCAGCCCTGCGTGTCATCTCTCATAAATACAAGAAAACAGTAACAGTGGTTATTGATGCTGCCTTATGCAAGTCTTGAAGTGGCTGCCCCCACTCTCTATTCTTCTCCAAGGTTGCAAAGGGGCATAGGTTATCCACTTCCTCGCTTCTGAGTTGATATCTTTGTGTGTCAACTTGCCATTAGCTCTTCTGTCAACACCCCGTACAGCCCCAGCTGCCCCGTGCACCCTATCCCCCAAGCAGAGATAATGAGACAGTGCTACTTATACAACCTGGTCTGATTAGAGTCTCAGATCTTTGCACCTCAACAGCTGTGTGTTGTCACCAATGGAAATTTTTAACTCGTCTGCCAATTCCCTGGTCGCCCAAATAAGTGGCTGAAAGAGTGGCTGCTGTTTCATCGTTTATTAGAACGGAATTTAGGTTCTGATAAATCCTAATGCTGGAAATTAGCTCTGAGGAAACAACGGCTGTAGTTCTGGGTCTCTGGCTGATAAGAACAAGTAGAATTTATTCAGGTGGGTTTCCTTTTTTTTTTTTTTTTATCTTGTAGCCAGTTCAGCACACAAATTACTTCAGAGCTATTTTTAAAAACGTAATAGGACCAATACTTAGGAGAGCCAGGTGCGGTGTGAGGAGGATCGGAAAGCGTCTATTACGGGCCCGACATTCGCTCTCCCGCAAAGCCTCGAAAGATATTGAAAATCTCTTCCTGGTCTTTCTGGTGGCTGGGCCATGTCGCTGCAGCCCTCCGGGTGCTGGCAAGACTCGCCATGGGTGGAGAAGGCGTTTTAGCCTGCAGAGTGTGTTGGAATTAGCCTCTAGTATACACAGGCAGCATCAGGGGCATCACTGGTTTTTCAGACCGAAAGTTTTAGTGAGAAGTCACCCCTGGACCACACGTCTGCGATCTATTAATTCAAAACAGCACTTGGACAGTCTTTTTGAGGTCTGAGAAGAGAGGCTTTGCATCCTTCGTGGTGTGTTCAAGTGTCTCACACCCATTTCAGTCAGAAAAAGACATAATTATTTTTCGAAAGCATTCTAGAACCTTCCTTCTTGTTCTACATCATGGACCATAAACCTTGTTTTTATCACCACTTCCCTCTGACTCTTATTACATCTGATTCTTGGAGCTTGTAATTAATTCCACTCAGCTGGCCTTTCCTGTTTCAGATTGAAACGATCGATAGATGAACCAGAATATGCTACATTCCCAGCTGGCAATCTCAGAGGGAGAGGAGACCACTAAATGAACTTATACAATATAGTTCCTGGCCTCATTGGAACTTACCATCTAGTGAACAAATTCTTTAATTTTTCCCTGTCAGGGAAAGTTTTCTTGTTTCTCTCCCAAGCTTTTGTTCATTTTGGCCATGTCCTTCCCAAACCTTTCCAAGTTCCTCCAATTCTTTCTTCGTTTCCAAGGCCCAGCTTAAATCTCACACAGGAAAACAATAATCTTATTTTAAAAGAGTTTACAATTCAAAAATATATAACATCTTGCTTGTATTATTTTAAAATTCAAATGGGAAATCAGGGGAATTAGAGGCAAGGTTGGATTCTGGCTCTGCCACTGCCTGGCTGTTCGACGTCAGGCGAGGTCCCTAACTTTTCTCAGCCCTAGTTAAGTCACTTCTAAAGTGTGGATAGCGCTAGCTGATTACAGGCTTAGTGGGAATATTGCAGACGAGGTATAGAAAGCTCCTTGTACTGATTCCTTAAAGTGAAAAATTAAAAATATCTGAATCCTGTTGCCGTTTTAATGGTTTAAAATAGCAGCAGTGCTCACAACACCTCCCTGTGATACCTGTCCTTAGCCGGAGCTAGACCTGCCCTGCCAGCTCCCGCAGCCCGTGGGTCACACCTTGCAGTTCATCGTGGAGCTGTGTGTCTGTCCGTAAACCTGCTGCTTCCGAGGGTGTGAGGCCCCGCAGGGCAACGCGGAGCTCTGCACCTGTGCCTCCCAGTTTAGACAGCACTTTCACTCCAGCTATCACGTTACCTCATTCCATCCTTTCAACAATCCCAAGAGCCAGTTACATGGGCCCATTTTACAAATGATAAAATGGACTCAGAAAAATCAAGTAAGTTTTCCACAGTCAAAATGCTCATGAATGAAGTAACTCGAAAGTGGGTCTCAGTCTTTTGATGGTAAATTCGCGTTTCTGTGGCCTCTCTGTCCTACTGCCCGAGGGTTCTGTCTTTTGCTTTCAGGCTGTCCCTTTTACACACATACTCACTCACCGCCCTCCTCTGCAGCTTGGAGCTGAGACCACCTGCAGACAGACTGAAGGCTCAAACAGTCCCCAGATTTGTGACGGGTTTGTGAATTCTAGGAGTGCTGCTCAAGTAGCCAGCCCTCAGATGCAGGAGTGCGTACACAACAGTGACCACCCCAAAGAGTGCCAGGCTGTCCCTAGAACCTTGCTCAGCCTCCCTGTTGGCTTGCTCTGAGCACAAGAATCTTGACTAACATAGTTCTGTTGTATCTACAAAATATCTTGAGTGGTTTTAAACTCCAGATACCATGTGAACGAGAAAGGTAGAGCTGAGAATGGCTGAAAGCCACACAACTGAGCAGCCTCGTAGTCAATAAAAAGTTGTCGATATCTATGGTAACTTTTGATATTGATCTATTAAATTTTACTTCCTCTTCACCAAAATGCTTAGCAAATGCAGATAAGGTAGACCGCTGTGCTGATC
The DNA here is from genome assembly GCA_004027375.1 of Macroglossus sobrinus. Taxonomy (NCBI): domain Eukaryota; kingdom Metazoa; phylum Chordata; class Mammalia; order Chiroptera; family Pteropodidae; genus Macroglossus; species Macroglossus sobrinus. Next base: position 480,425 of record PVKZ01001009.1, read on the forward strand.
CTGACCTGATATCTTTTCCTGGGTTCTGGTGTGCCCTGTTCCTCCCCCTGGTCTTTCCTGAGACACACTGGGTGTTTTTCCTCAGTCTCTGCCCAAGTACTTGCCCAAGGCACTGTCTGAGCAGGAATTTGGCCCTCTTCATATGCTCGGCAACATGCTTGTTGTTCCTCCTCTCAGCTGATTTCCTAAACCCCATCATTTCACCTCTCAGTTGATTCTAGAAGCTCTGTGTTCTCCAACCAGCTGTGCCTGTGATAGAGCAAAGGGATGGATGCTCTGCATTTCACCCTTTTTGGACAAAACATGAGCTCCAAGATAAAACTGATTCCCAGGTGGACAAAAGCAAGGGCACCAGGAGACTTTTTCAGCATTCTTCTGATGACAGCAGATTGGACTTCTATGGTTTTTCTGTTTTATCTCCAAACACAGATGGGCTCCCTGTATGTCCAGGGGCAAACGGTTCTGGCATCTTCACCTGAGTGAGAAGAGAAACGGGAGCCTTCAGAGTCCTGGAAAGTAGGGAGGGCTGTTCATTATATCCCCTGTGATCTTTGTAAAGTCCAAGGACCCCAAAGTGGGGAACAGGATGAAGGGGGAGAAAATTGGTAGCATAAGCTTCTTCCACTCTAAGTCTTAAACATTTTTCTCTTGGATTTATCTTTCTGAATTTATTTTTGTCTCTCCCTCTCTCTTTTTTCTTTTATTAGAAAAACTACTTTATGAAAGTATAATTGATATACAATAAACTGTACACATGTAAAGTGTACTCTCTCATAAATGTTCACATATGTAAACACCCATGAAACCATCACCACAATCAAGCTAATGAATCTATCCATCACCCTCAAAAGTTACCCCATGCTCCTTCTTAATGTCCCCTTTGACTCCAGCAACCACAGATCTGCTTCCTGTCCCTACAGGTTAGTTTGCAGTTTTTAAAACTTTATAAAAGTGAAATCAGACAGTATGTAATTTAAAGAAAAAGCAATTCATTGAGACCTAATTTACATACAATAAATTTCACTTATTCTAAGTGTAGTATTAGTCAAGGTTCTCCAGAGAAACAGGACTAAATATATATGCAGAAAGAGAAAGAGAGATTTATTTTAAGGAACTGGTTCATACAGTTATGGGAGCTGGCGAGGATGAAATTTGCAGGGCAGACCAGCAGGCTTGCAAACTCAGGCAGAAGTGATGTTACAGTCTGGAGGCAGAATTTCTTTTCCTAGAAACCTCGGCTTTTGCTCTTAAGGACTTTCAACTGTTTTCACAAAGTCCATCCACATTATCAAAGTTAAGTCAAGTCAACGAATTGTAGATGTTAACTACATGTAGAAAATACCTTCGTAGCAACATCCAGATTAGTGCTGGATTAAATGACTGGGTATTGCAGCCCAGCCAAGTTGAAATTGAATATCATGGCGTATAACTCAATAGTTTTACTCTATTCATTTATTAAAGTTCTGTCACCCCGCTGTAACCTAATTTTAGAACAGTTTCATCATCACAAGGCTTTAAACACTTTTTTCCTTGGATTTATCACTCTGCCTCTTCTTCTCACCAAGGTCATGAGAGGGAAAAGGACCAAAACTACCTCTGGTGTAATTCTTCAGATTTTTTAAAGCTAATGCCGAATGATTATCTATTACTTATCAATATATTAGAATTGGAAACAGTCGCTGTTTAACATGGACTGCTTCCTTGATTCACACTCAAGAGCACTGAATTCTACTGGTAAGTACTAGTTTTGCTCTGCTTTAGGAGCATTCACAGCAGTCATTCTAATTGATTTTTCCACAACCCCTCGAGATAAGTAGGAGCTGGCCCATTTTGCAGAACAGAGAATGGATTCTCAGAGAGGCCAAGAGCTGATGCAACCAATCAATACACAAAGTGAGATTTGAAGAGTGCTTCTGATTCAAAGTTCTTCCATTGCAACCCAGCTGCCCACTTTAGATATCATCTGTTCTGTGTTCTTTAAAAATCCCACTGGTAGCATCATATACACATGCCTAAACCTTGAGAGGTTCCTGAATGCAGGCAGCTTGGCCTGGATGTGAGAATCAACAGGCAGCTTCGCCTGACATTTTCCCTACACTTGAGAAAGGACATCACGAAAGGGCACCGGTGTATTTATGTAGTTTTCTTTGTTAAAATTGTTGAAGTCCTTGGTTTTTAGAAAACTAAGAGAGCATGCTGTGGAAAGCTTCCTGCCCAGATTTATTCCCCCTCGGCTCTGTATTGCCAAGACAGTCCTCTACTAGGCAGAAAGAGCTCCTGCTTGTATGAGGGACCTGGAGCATTTTGCCTAAGGCTTTGTGTCTCCTTTGCTTCTTCCCCACCTCCTCCAGCTGCTGCCTCTGCCACAGGCTCCTTCTCCTCTGCCACTCTGATGAATGTCAAGGTAAGGCACCACATTCTGCTGTCAATTCCCAGGAATGAATGTCATCAATCATATCTGCTGTGTTCTCACAGAGGAACAGCCCTGTCTCTACTCCCTACAGGATAGATTCTTGATGTTCCTTCCTATTTCTCTTTGACTGCTCTTACTTGTGCCTAAGGCCTCGGAAAATTTACTGAGCTAAACTTTTCTACAGCATGGTACTCAGTCCTTCTGTGCCAGTATACACTGCCATGCTAGAAAACGCTTCTATTCTTATATGATCAAATACATGCAGTATTGCACATTTGAAAGTTTCTAGGAGAGTAGATCTTAAAAGTTCTCATCAAAAGAAAAAAAATTTTTGTAACTATGTAGGGTAATGAATGTTAACTAGATTTATAGTGGTGATCATTTCACAATATATATAAATATCGAATCATTATGTTGTAAACCTGAAACTAACATAATGCTATATGCCAATAATATCTCAATTAAAAAAATGAAATGCATACTCTTTTCTCTATTTTATCTCTTCTTCCACTCTGACATTCTTACTTAATGAAAAAACAAAAACAAAACAAACAGTAAAGCAACTGAAGAGAAAAGAGACTAAGAACTAGAATGGAAACTATATGCCATGCAAATTAGCATAGACTCACACTATGATTCAACATAGAAGAAAAATCTAGCCTGATACTTGAGCTTCTGGGCACACAACTTTCTCTACCGTCGATGAATATGCCAAAGAAGGGCCAATTTTTAGAAGGCTTCATATATAGCAAGAGATTTCTTTTTTGGTTTCCATGCAAAACCAGGGTAAGTGTCCCAAAAAAGCTGTTTTGATTTCTGTTCCCACCTCTTACATACTCAATGAACTCAATCAAGGAAGTGATAGATTCTCAGGCCTCAGCCCACACATACATAAAGACCGTGGGGACAAGAACCAGTTGCTTTAATTTCTCAGAGTTAAGAAAAGGAAGGCACCAGCATCACTCAGTAGGTGATTTTTGTAGCTTATGCCATTAAACTCTGTGTGTGTGTCCTATGGTTTCCAGGAAAAACCTAGTTTCAGATATATTTATATTTGCCAAGTCATGGCTTCTGATTTTTGGGTTACCAAACGTAATCACCTTGTTTATAGGTGAGCCTGTGCTCTGTGGAGTCATTTTGGTAACTGATTTTTCCTAGGTGGTGTCAAAGATGACTCTGAGTTCTACTAAACTGTATCTAAATGAATCATATTATTGAGATGATACAGTGCACTTACCAGGTGGTTCAGTTAATAATTGGAAACACATTTCCATATTTCCTAGAACCAAGGAAAGAAAAACATCACCGGGAAAATGTTACATGTGGGGACAATTATTCAATAGGTCCTTGGCTGGGACTTGTGGATATGAACATAAGTCAAAGACAAAAATGAAATACTGGAATCATATATGGAGATTTCTTTTACTGATGCTGAATTGCAGGACTCAGGAATTAACATTCAGCCACATCTTGGTGATTCAGGAAATGATGACCAATTTAAAGCTTACCAAACCTTTTCCTCACCTTTCTCATTGCCTTATTCCAGTGCTTCTCAAATTTGATAATGTATTTAGAAAAATACCTTAAAAGACCACAGTGTTTCTTAAATTATTTGTACTATAATTGTATTAATAGTTGCATAGAACTAAAATTTAAGATTAAATTCCTATGCTTCCATATATGCTTATTTTAAATAAAAATAATTCATAAAGTAAAAAACAATCAAAATTATAAAATCAATAATTTGAATGTTAACAGCATTAATTTACAGTGATGAGTGATGTGGTTTTGCTGAAGTAACATAAGACAGTGCAATCTTCACATATGGCCAGAAGCAGAGGAGAAACAAATACTAGAGATACACAACTCCCAACCCCTCCCAGAGAACCTCACACTTCTCCCCCAGGGATTTATGAAGCCCAGGCTGAAGAACACTGCTTTTATCCATATAGAATTAATGTGAAATCACAAGGGGTCAGAAAGATAGCCTTCTCACTGGTAAAAGTTGTCACTAAAGGGATCTTAGGGCGATTTGTAGATTTCAATTAAATAAACTTTGTCCTCCTTTCATTGGTTTCTCATGGCCTGGCTATTAGAGGATTATTTGTACTATCAGATCTCCAGAAGTGCCTGCCTGCTGCACAGAACTGGCTGTAGAGCGGCAGATACATGCCTTTTCCAAAGACTCCCACACAGATCTTTGAATGACTGGAACACATCTATTAAGACTCCCTTACACTGTAAGTAGATGCACTTGAAAGAGCAGCCAGCCCATGTATTGTGATGTAAATGGAGCTGTTCCACACCCAGCACTTTCATCTTCTAAGTGTTTCACAAACACTGAGTAATTAATAATCCTCTTTTCAGTGCTGCCAGGGAGGAGCTGTAAGGAAAGAGTGATGGGTGGCTTTCCAGATAAACACATGCTAATTTTTATACAAGGCTAAGGAGAAAGAAACAAAAATGTATAGAGCCAAACACTCATTTGAGACCACTTTCACATTAATTATGTTATTTGAACCACACACAGAATCTTTGGCAGGAAAAGAATCTTGGCATAAAGGTCTTCTTATCACTGTTTTTACAGAGGGGGAGGTTGCAGCTATTAAAGATAATTTCTGATAGTTATACAGGTATAGTAAAAGATAGAGGTGGGATTTGAACTCAGGTCTGCTAATTTCCAAAGCTCACACTCTTTCTGCTACTCCACAGTGAATAGATTGGAATTTTAGCATTTTCACTATATTAGCTATTATCATTAATGTTGTTAACAGAAAGTATTATTAATATTTATAGTAATAATATTAATATTATTAATAATAAATATATTTATTATTACTATTATATAATATTATTAATATTATTAATATATTATTAATATTTATATTGATAATATAATAGTTCAAATTTATGTAGTCACAATCTCTGAGGTGCTTAGAGTTCTATGCAACTATTCTGCTCTTGTTCAGTTCAGAAATGGTAAATATTTGGATTTGATATTAGAAGACATTCTGGCCTCATTCTTGTTATAAAAGCAATTGTTCATGGGTTCAAACTCTTGGAAAAATTTGGAATTGAAAACAATGCTCACTTTGTCCTCAAAAGTCATATTCGTGACACACCAGATGTTCTGGTCTGTGATTAAAAAAAAAATCTTACTTTTAAAGGAAGAAAACATAGACTCATGATTAGGAAACATCCTATTCTATTTTTTATTACTTAATAAAGAACTGGGACTGTGGCTTTTCTTGGGTGTAACAGAGCCAAGCACACAGAGTGCTAAGGAATTATTTTCTGGCAGGAGGCCTATGGTTCTACATAATTTTTACTGTTGGTTCAAAGGGTATCAGTAACCAAATACTGTTCCCATTGCTGTTCACTCTTTCCACGAAATAGACTGGAGAGAGCCTTGTGCTCTGACTGCTTCTTTTCTTAGTACCTGTTGGACTGTGTGAGAGGAAGATGTTAATTGGACCATACGGCAGGACCTGGTGCTATAGTGCTGCTCTTTCAAAAATGATGAACCGGAGAATGCTGAATCTCAGTGTTCATTCCATCCTCGTCCTGGCAAGTGGGAGAGCTGGGATGCAAAGCTGAGTCTGTGGGAGACCAAAGCCCATGCTGAAGCTGTTACTATAGTTGAATTTACTGAGCCTCTATTACTTGTAGGCATTTTACATATTCATTCAATTGTTGATTTATTTTTGACTGCCCGCACTGTGCCTAGCACTATTCTAGGTCCTGAGAGCAGAGCAGCAAAATAAATAGACCCAAAACAAAAATTCATTACTTTTGGAGCTTTACATTCTTTAATGTACATATATGTTTTCATTTAAGCATAATAATGATGATACATGTATACATAAGTGTGTGTATATATGTATATTATATACATCCTCAGTTGTGGAATCTTGAATAAATCACTGCATTGAATCTTAGTCTTTTCAAGTACAAAACAAGGACAATCACAACTATATATGTGTGTGTATGATATATACATGATATACATGTGTATATATGTATATGCATATAGTTATATATATATGTATAGTTGTTCTTGTTTTGCATTTAAGAAGATTAAGACTTAACACAGTAATTTATTCGAGATTACATGGCTAAGGATGGTAAAATTTGAATTAAATTTAGATCTCTGAATTCTAGCCATTTCCATTTATCATATGGTCTTTTATGGATATAATTTATGGAAAATAGAGCTTTGCTATTCAAAGTGTGATTGGCTTTAGGAGAATAACCAAAAGCATTGATGATATGACAGTTTATGTGCCATTTCACCATATTTCCAAGAGTTAAGCCATGGGCTCCTTTTTGCATATTATTTATTGTAACAAATTCCAGTTGAACAGTACTTTTAGTAGTAGTTTGGGGAATTACTTGTATCTTATTATCTGTATTTTTCAGGAGCCAATGGAAAAAAGTGAAGAATGTAGCCACTGAGCTGGGCCACTAGAGCTGGTTATCAAGGGTAATCCACTAGCTCAAATGTAGAATAGTGATGGAATGAAGAAGTTCACAGCACTGTGCCACAGTCCCTTCTTGAATTTCTATGGTGCCATGCAGATAATATGAAGACATCAGATTAAAATGTTACCCTAAGAACTTTTCTATCAGTTCACTCAAAAGGAAATAAGGAAATGAGAAAAAGAAGCATGAATTTTATCTTTAATGAAACTAAGAAAATTAGTTACTTCAAAGCACAATTTGTGAGAAAAGGATGGCAATGACAGAGAAAGTCAAATAGGAATATAGAGACAAACTTAGCTGCTAATGTCAGACAAAGCTGGTGGGATAAGAAAGAAAAATTCTCTGTAAAACAATAGCTCAAAACAGAGTTGTAATAATTTAATGAAAATAAGCAACACAACAGAAAGTGATAAGATATAAGCTGGCACAGCTCATGAAAAAGTAAAAAAAAGTAAAACCATCTGAGAAATTAAGGCCACATTAGAGGGACTATAGAGAAGGACAAGAGTGAGAAAAGCAAGTATACAAGTGTTTTAAGAGTTGAGCCCAGCTGCAGAGAATGTGATAGATATGAATGATGAACAACAGAGATTGAATACCCAACCAATATATATATATATACATACATATATATATATATATGTATGTATATATATACATATATATATGTATGTATATATATATGTATGTATATATATATATATATATACCAAAGAGTATACTTCTCCAGACTCCTTCTTGAATAAACTGCTAGAAAACAATCTTCAGCTAACCAAGAAAGAAAAGGAAGAACTGTAGCACTTGGGCCCTGATATAAAATTATCTTATCTTTTCATTTGTTACAATATGGTTCTCTCTGTTTTCCACTTCAGTTAATATTATCACAAAATCCAATTGTCTATCTAGCAAACCAAGGGTTATCTGAGTCACCCACTTCCCTCATTCCCACATCTAAGCAGTCAATAAGTCCTGTCAAACTGCAGAGCTTTCTCTCAAACCTTTCCTCTACTTTCCATCTCTATCGCCTATCCTTTTTCAGGTATGATTCACTCCTATCTGGACAATAGCAGTAATTTCCAAATTGCAAGCATAATTTAAAAACATTTATCAACTGGCATGGCACAGGCACTGTCCAATCAAAATGGATATCATTCATAGATGCAGCACACTGGTGCTTATCAGCTGTCTTTCATCCCTTGCCTAATTGGTCTCCTTGTCTCCAATAGTCTCTTGCTACAATCCATAATCTACTCTATAGCTATTGTGATTTTTTAGCATCATAAAGTTGATTGTGTCACTTCTTGATGCAAGTTCCTTTGATAGTTTTCCATTATGTACAGCGTGGTCTACAGCTGCAGTCTAAACTCTTTGGCATGGTAAACAAAGTCCTTGAGGACCCAGTCCCTGCCTAATTCTTAAAATTTCAGATCTCATCACTCTCTCACATGCATTGCTTGGTAGCCACTCTGAACTTCTTCCAGTTTGGTGAATGCACCATAGCTCTTTGAGATTCAAGTGTATGATCAGCACGCAAAGTGTCATATCTGGAACAGGAATGCAATGTACATTCCCTTAAAAGGCCCCAATTTTAGTTCTGGAATTGCATCTGAGCATCATGAAAATACACATGGGATAAGTTTCAAGGCTAAGAGGCAAAGCAAACTACTTGACAGGCCACCAGCCAGAGGTTTCTTCTTCCTCACTTCCCTCCCCTTTTGAGTTTCCTGTTTTTTAAATGACCATCCACCTTACATGATAGACACATTCCATCATTTTCTTTTTTGACTAGCTGACTAAGTGATGCTTTTCTTCCTATCTTTTGTGTCAGATCAGCTACTTCTCCCACATGACAAGGCAGAGCTGCCCTTAGGGAGCAGAATTCAGTCTGCTCATTCATTCATTCAACAGGCATTTTTTGGGTACCTTAGGCACTGAGCTCAGTGTCCATATACAGTATTGAAACAGATACAGTTCCCTGTTCTTGTGAGCCTTCAGTTTAAGGGGGACAATCAATGTAAACAAATTATGACGAGGACACAGAATTCAGTTAAAGGGAATAAGTGGGAAACCTGCATGGTCAGAGGTCAGCAAAAGCCTCCCTGAGTAGTTGATGCTTAAAAGAAAGAAAAAGGCAAAGTTCCAACCATTTTTACAGTACAAAAATTTTATTTTTTGTTAGGATAATTTAAAGTTTAAAACTGAAGTAGACATATTCATTTTACAAACAAGATATTCTTTCATAAGTAAGACCATTAAAAACAGTAAACAAAAAGGCTGTCTTTACAAAAAGCTCTGTGCATAGCAACTTTATACTGTATATAACTGACAAAGCAAAACAAGAAAATGAAACTATACAGTTTGGAAATGAGACCTTACTGTACAAAAGGTAGAGAAGATAATGGTTTTTAAACCATGCATATTGAAATGTGCAAAGAAAAAGTGGGGGGAAAATACAATGCTATAACAAAAAAAAATGAGATAAATAATGAAGTAAATTGTCCCTTTAAATGAAAAATCTTACACAGCTCCTCTTACAAAGATAGGATAGAATTTGTAGTTACCTATAGAAATACTCATCTTCCAAGTGGCACAAAAATAACCTGGGACCAAAATGAGTCAATAGCAATGACTAAAGAGGACAGAGTAGCTTTTGTTTTAAATTTATTAGTACACTAAAAATAATCCTTACACACATTTGTACAATTAAATAGATCTGTCGCTGCCAAGGTTCTAGCTGAATGTCAAGGATGGTATTTAGTCACACACATTTTTTCGGTGTTAAAGCTACCAACAAATTCTACAATCATTTTGAAGACAGTACTGCACTCATCTTCATGCAAGAGCAAAATTCACAGATTCTAGAAGCAATGCTACTTAAAAACACATTTCCTTATGTTGGATTGGCTCAAATCCAGGTCTAAACATGCTTGATTTTGTTCTGCCTTCACTTTGAGGTGGTAATGTTTGTATTCGACACACTCTTCCCCTCCTGTCCAATTTTTCACTGGGGAACTCTCTGCTATGTTTCCCTGTATTTTGGTGCTCTAAGCCCTGACTATGAGGGACTGTCGGCAAGAGTTGTAAGCATGCCAGGTATCCAAAACCTTGGATTCTCATGTGCATAGAAATAATAGTTGAGTCATATAGATTAAAGGCAAATAAGACCATTGGGGTTGGGTAGATGTGGGCATGTATCACCAGGAAAAACAGGAGGGTGGCAGAATTTATGAAGTCATCGAAAATTGGCTCAGATGCACTAAAGATGTTTTTCTATGAGAACTGCATCGATTTCAAATGTTAGAACCCCAACGAAGAACCCCAAACTGGAGTCTGTGGATAGACTATATTGTGGTGCCAATGAGTCGACAAGGAGAACCCTGGCCTAGAAAAAAAATGACATCCTTATTGGCAATCCAAATAAGTCCGGAATCATCCCTAGGATCACACAGGCTTTCAAGACTCAGCTCCTGCAATGTTTCTCCCCCTAAGAGCCACTGCCAGAACTAGAGAGTCCTTCGCAGGCCTGGGTGTCTGAGCTGCTTGGAATGCAGATGCCCCCAATCTCTGACCCTGCTAAGAATCTGAATTTCCATTTCTTTGAACATCAGAAAAAGGATTCCAGGCTTTTAATATTCTTCTTCCACACCCCATCCCATTCTTGCCTGGAAACTGTGTAAAGTTGGATACATAGTTGTGTTTTTTTTTTCAAGAGAGTTTAGTTCCATGAAAGAGAAAATCTGCAGAGAGAAGAAAAGATTTAGACATTCTAAGAGTCCAAGAAACAGAGTATTCTTCTTCAAACCCTGTTTCTGAGGTCCTATAGGGCTGCTACCTCAGTGCTGAACTGGGTGATAACCCAAGAGGAGGAAGTGTGTGGCTCTGTCAAGAATTCCAAAGGGGCTGTTGAGTTGGAAAAGTCACATGGCTTTGGCTCTTCTTTAAGGTGAGACGTGTCTTTCCTGGGATGCAAAGCCAGGGACACACTAAAACATGGGAATTCTCAGCACTGCTCAGAGAGAATGTTGAAAGCTAATATAAGTTTAAAAAAACTTGACAAAGAGTGAACACCAAAAGAAAACTGTAGACAGTTTAGAAAGCAGATGGAACTGGGAATGAACTGATGGACTTGAGTACCTGCATATGTGCATGGACTTGAATCTTTCTCTGCATTGGTTGTTCTATAGGAATCTACGTCAGGTACCTGTTCCTGCCCAGGGGCCAATAGAATAATGGAAAAGAGGGGGATGCAGGAGTGGGGATAAGAGTCTAGTAAGTAACTGCAGTAATAATCACACATCTTTTAAACTTGTTACTACATGTTTGCATCAGTTTCATTTTACATCAGGAAGAGAAATTTCTCTCTTCCAAAACGGTCTTAATTTCTACCTCTACTTACAATAAGTTACACGTTTATTTATTTAAATAATTGTAAAACATTTTAAATTTTTTTCCTTTTTTTGTTTTTTTTTTGTTTGTTTTTTAAAGAGATTAAACTATAAGCAAACACACATACAACAACATTTCATCATTCAATTCAGGTTTTGTTTTAAGAAAGTCTTCCATGCTGGTACCCTGTTTTGTTCAATTTTTTTTCTGCATAAACTAAATTGGTATCTGAAAGGCTTCATAGAAAATAGAAACTTTCAACTTTTTTTCCTACAAAGAAAAACAAATAGTATCCAAAATATTAAGCATGAATTGTTTGCCAATTTTTTTCTTAAATATTTTACAAACATAGGAAGGTGGTTCTTATAATGTTCATAACAAATTGCATTTCTGCTTTTAGCACTGACTACGTCAATGACATCTTTTGTCGTTGTCCCCAAGAGGGTCAGTTTGTGTAGCCACCATCAGAGCTACAGGAGAAATGTGAGACCAGATAAGATGTAGCTCCTCATACACCCAAATCTGTCCATCATGTTCATTTTGGGGGCACGACTCTCCCCAAAGAGCTCATAGTGCTTTCTTCATTATTGGTTCATCCGAGTAAGTAGTTTTGTGCTATAAGAAAGCAGTTCTTCCTCTTCTTTACATCGGGGGCACGACAAGTCCGGTCATGGCTGCAAGGAAAGAGTGACACAGGAATGAGACTCGGATGCTTTTTACATTAACGGCTATAACCAGAAAGAGGGGCAGGCGATGGGGTTCACAGAGTCTGATGCAGTCCGGGGAGATGGTGCCCTCAGCTGATACGGAAACCCATTCTCTCCAGGTCTGGTCTAGCAGACAGCCTATGGAGGTACCGAAGCCTTACAGATCACTGAAACATAAACAAAGCTTGTTGATATTTCGTTTGGGAGGCCCAAAATTAGATTAGTTTGTTTTATAGTAATAGGTTGTATACTTGACGTAATGAACATAAACATGTAAACTAGATTGTACTATATGTGTGATATATTTTTCATTATTTGACTGGAATAATTTCTAGATTATACAGTTCCAAACCACTTAGTTGAAACAGGAAAGCATACTCCAGGTGCCGAGTTTATTGAGTTACTTATTTGGCATCATTTATGACAAATCAGACTTTCCATCCATCCTAGGTATCTATCCATTCTAGTTGAAATTTGAATTTTCTAGCTTGTATTCTCTAACTAGCTCATCTTCCTTCAGTTCTCACTGCTGCTCCACTGAAACAGATTAGTGTAGTTCCTAATTTGGAAGTCACTCTAATCGCCACTCTTTGTCCCCTATTCAAGTGCATTGTCCAATGCTTCCTCCATCTAGTCAAGAGAATCGGGCAATGCTTGTCTAGGTGGCCTCAGGTCCAAGGCTTTCCCTTGATGTAGGCAATAAAGTAGCATCAGCACAATGTAGAAAAACCACAGAGAAAATGTACCCCTCTGGCCCATAGAACCCATAGAACTTTCACATTCTTGGAAACTGACAGAATAGTTCCCTGGCATCAAAACTTCAAACCATATCCAGAATATGATACTTTGAATCTCATTGCCTATGCCTTATCTAGGGCTTATCAAATAGCACAGAAGCATTTCGCTGAGTGGTACTTACTAAGCTTATAAGAAAACGGCCAAAATTCCCAATACTCCTCCCTTCTCTCCCTGCTCCCCTTCCTCTGCCCCTTCTCTTGGGCTAGCTAGTCTTCTCAGGCAAAATTGTCAGCCATCTATTTCCCTGCCCATACAGCCTTTATTGAATGTTTGTGAGATCCGGATCAAGGTCTTACACGGCTAGCAAAGCCTTAATTATTTTTGCCTGTATTACTATATTGAATCGATGTAACTTTTCAATAAAGGCAGTTCAATTCTGGACACTCCCTGATGATTTGGAGATATAGCAACCCTGGTAATTATCCTGGAGTGTAGGAGGTTTTATTATTTTATTTTATTTTTTTTTTTTCCTGGAGGGAGCTGGAAAATGGATCAGGTGCCTAGTGCATAGTATTATCTTGACAATCTATACTCATCAACTGTAAATGCCTGATAGATGAGGTGGAGGGTGGGACAATGACACTGCATGTATACTTCTCTGGCAGGGGGATTCTGGCTCACATTTTCAACTTTAACTTGTCTATTACACTTTAAACTCATCAGCCCCTTCCTTCCTTTTTCTGGGTCCTCAGAGAGTTGCCTAGGGAGCTTATTAAAAGGGCAGAGATGCTCAAAGAACAAGATCCACTGTGTTCCAGAAAAACAACATATTTCATATCGTTTCCTTCTTCCTAGTCTCACGTCGGGCACTGGGTGGGCTGGATCTCTGCTACATGGAAACCCTGACATTTCGCTTGTAGAAACCATAGCCAACAGACAGAAAGTAGATATTAATTGGAGAAAAAGAAAACATTTTCAGGGAGTGGTGGGGGGAAGGGAGAAGGCTTAAATGTTCTTTCTCTAATTTCTTTTTACCTTTGGCATTTCACAGGAAAGCAATAATCCCCCTTTGGTCCAGGTGGGAAGTGGTTACGGGTGAAAGGTGAGAGAGGAATTGCACTATTTGTGTCCCCAGAGAGACACTGGGCTGTCAGAGCACAGGCTTTGGAGTCAAAATGTCTGAGGTCAAGTCATCAGTTACTTGCTGTGTGGCCTTGGGCAGGCTTTTTAACTAAAAATGGTGATAATGGTATGGCCTTCACCTTTGGGTCACATGTGAGCCTTGAACAAGGTAATTCATGTAAAGCACTCGATTCAGCATCTTGCACATGGTGCTCAACAGTGGTTAGCGAGTGTTAGAGGGTGTTGGTCGCACCTGCCCTCTGCACATCGCTAAGACCATCTCACAACGAGTGGAGAGAAGAACCTCCCCATTGGCCTGTGATCACGCAAGCACCTCAGACCGCATTTTCACTCTCACTGTCTGTCAGCCCCTGCCATCCCAGATTCCATCACTCAGTGAGCAGTGTTCAATGTCAGCTTTGTGTTCTCCTCTCGGTATCAGTGGACCTTGGACTGTTGGGCCTTGAGTTTCTTCTATTTAATTGGTCCCAAATGAAGAAGAGTGAATCGGGCCCCTGAAAAGCATCCTTTGTCAACCCCAGACTTCTCTCTGATGGGCTAGGTGAAGTATCCTCTACTTTTCCTGTTCTTCACACAAATTACTTCACAGTAACCTTTGGAGTTAGCTTTCAGCTTTCCTCTTTAACAGACTAGGAAACTGAGGTTGTGAGATGACAATGATTTGTACAGATTCACACAACCTGGAAGCAGGTGAACTAGAATTCCAACACATGTCTAGTGATGTTGAGCCTAGTGTTTTTCCACTGGCTGATATTCAGAATTCCCCTTTTATCCCTCCACACATTGCTATCTATTTTCAGAATTGTTTGTAATTTTTTTAGTCTACAATCCTCATTTAAGTGCTTCCCTTCTCCTTCTCCTCCTCCCCTCCCCACTGTCCGGCTCCTTTTTGCAAGGTTCAAATCACCAGAAAAACTTGGGGAAAATTGTAGGATCCAAAAGAAGCTCGTAATGTCGTAGCGATGCCATAGAAGTGAAACCAGAGTCCAGAGCCTGTGCCTATGTGTAACCAACTAAGTCATCACCCCTACAGACACGATCAAGAATGTGCAGCTCAGCCATTCTCTCAGCCTAAGCATTCTGACCTGTGCTGAACAGAAGCTCTCATGGCTGAAGACCATGGAAGGGTCTTATGGCTATTTCAGCCACTGTTGCCCCCATGTGAAAACCTCACTATGACCACACAGATTCTTCCAGCTCTGGGCTAACTCAGTCTTGACCAGATGACACAAAAGGAGCCTTGGGCATGCAGCAATAGACAGGGTGGGGATTCCAGGCCACGGGAGCCAGTGACAAATTTGTCCTTGCATCTCTGAGGACTGGTATTTAGGCAGCCGCACAGATGGGTCTCCCTGGACAGGACAGATCCAGGGAATCTGAGAAAATCAGCTCTACTTCCCCAACTCAGCACACTTCGTGAGAGAGGAGGTGGAGGAGAGGTGGCAAGAGGAAGTCAAGTCTTACTTTTATTCCTCAAAGTGAAGCTGAAAATATTTGCAAGAGCTGCCTGTATGAGGAAAGGGCTGCCCCCTCCATCTTTCTCCCGCGCCTGCACTCCTCCTTAGCCTCTCTTGGGCTTCACACTCTGCGTCTCCTCAGTGAGACCTGTGTGGCTCCCATTTGGTTTAAGGGACATGACTAAAACCAGAAAGCCTGGAAAGTTCACTGAAGCAGTCATGAGGAATGGAAAGGTACAACAAATATTCAGCAATCGTTTTCATTTCTTAGGCCAGGGATGAAGCCATCATGGAAAAGGTTCTGAGCATGTGCCCTAAGGATGGGATGGAAACCACTGGTTTGATGAGAGATGAGGCAGGTGGAGACACTTAGCTATGGGCTGAGCCTGTAGTTGAAGATATATATATATATACTGTATATATATAGTTTTTTCCCTCAATTAGACCCAAATGCTTTCTCTAGTCAGAAGGAAAAGAACTTTCAGGGACTCAGTTCTGAGGGCTGGGTTTTCAGTTCTCATTTGACAGTTTCTCTGTCAAGTCAAGTGCCTTCAAAGAGACACCACTGTCTCTGATGGAAGGATGGGACTGGGACCTAACGCACCTTCCGGAGCTCTGGTCAGCACATGAACCATAAAGCCTTTATGATAAAGATGTTATCATAAAGATGCTGTCCCAGGGACAGCATAGCTCATCCAAGGCTCTGCTGACCTCAGGGGCTTTGATCCACGAGGGGTTAACCAGACCCCTGCCCTTTCTGGTTTAATCCAACACTGCTGATTGTGAATGTTTTCATGTCAAGACACAAGAAGCAGCCCCAAAATAATGTGGGTCGTCAGGACCCACAGCGCTCAGCAGTTTCCAATTTGCTCTTTTGCCATCAGCTGCCTCCCATTCACACTGAGATGATTAGATTCTCATGTACTCATCACATTTGTGTTACGTCATGTCATATTACATTTTAGGACATTGCTCAAAAATGGGTTTGACGGGTGATTCATTTTTGTGCTTAGACACAGTATGTCTTTTTTTCTCTCTTCCCTACCCCACCCCGATCAGGCACCTGCTATCAATTTGACTAGACGTAACCAGAATGCTTGAAACTTGCTGGTGCTGCTGATGGAGCCTGTGCTTTTGTGTCATAAGGATGTGTGTGCACCACAGATGGCAAGCCGATTAGGTAAGCAGTAACCACCATGTGGCATCTGATGCGGTGACCGGGCACCTTCTGGGAAACAGAGGCACCTTGTGGAAAGCAAAGGTCTCAAGAGTCCAGACACTCCTAGAAGGTATGTATGGCTCAACCACATTTAATTCTGTGACTCTGCAGTGTTGTCTGACGTCTCTGTTTTCCTTCATCTTGTTCTTGGGTGGAGTACTAGCCCAGCTGTACAAACTATCTGCACCCTGATGAAAACATTAAAGCATCTCTTTGCAAGTAAATGGCTAGAGATATAGAAGGATGCTATGCTGTTTGCTCTCTGCCTGTCCTGTGGCACATGTATCATGCTTACTCCCAAGCTTTTCTTACCTCTGAATCCATTTCCATTGCCACTGGAGCAGGCGGGCGAAGGGGAGCCTTGGGGCCTGATGACAGGGGCAAAGGCACTCTTCTGTTTGACAGCAGGAAAAACTGAAGAGGAAAATGGGAGGATGGAGGACGTGCTGGAAGATCCAACAGTGGGACTTGATGACATGACTGGAAAGCAAATGCACAATCCTCTTTTAGAAAGGGACATATCGAGGAGTTAATTTCTTCCTTCAGTATATAGAACCTGTACACAGTTATTGAGAAATTTCTCATTTGTTCCAGGCATCGTTCCAGAGTCCAGGGACTAAAAAATGTTGAATGCGACAATGTCCCTGCCCTGTCCAGTGAGAGGAATACACAAATAAAATAACTAAGAGGGTAATAATCCTTTTGGAAGAATGCATGCAACGCTGTCGGGGAGACACAGCAGGCAGAGTGCTTTTCTGCCCGGGAAAGTCAGAAAGGCATCAGCAGGAGGTGATTTTGTGATATGTCTTCATTCATGAGTAGAAGCTTGACAAGACAATACTAAGACCAACATCTGAAAGATCATCAAATCTACTCAAGAATAAAAATCTTTTTTTTTTTTTTTTTGCTCTAAAAAGAAGTCCTGTATGGGAGCTATGTACTTCTCTGGCAATTTTAGGGGCTCCAGAGTTTTGAGGTACAGGGTTAACATTTCTCAGAGAGTGTCATCTGTATGGGCCACTTCCTCATTAAATGTTAAAGTTTATTAACATTTAGGAGATTACCTCCCTCTCCCTCTGCTTTCAGAACTCCTGGGAAATAAAGCTGCAAGTCAGCCTCCTCTGATGTAATGCGTGGAAAAAAACACCAACATTAACGTTAAAATTACTTAAAGGAAGCCAAAAGCTAAGTGTTGTAATTTCCAAGAAAAATAAAGGCAATTTACACAATAAAGTGCCCCACCTCTTAAAGTCAGATACTCCACCAGGTCCCATCACACAAGTTAATTTTATCTTCCGTGTTTGACTTGTTCAAGAAAGGGGTAAAATAGAGTTCACAAGGGTAAAATTGTTAGATATAGCATCCTATAGTAGAAGGTCAAGTTTCAGAGACTCATTTTAACCGTTTCAGAATTCTGAACTGTCCAAGTCATATGACTTGGTAAAAGAATTCCTGAAACCTAATGGCAAAGCCCATGATGAAGGCTGTAAGTGCTAACTTCTGCTTCATACTTCCATAATTAAATTTTGAAAGTAGGAACAAGTGTAACTTATGGTTCAAAGACCAAGTACAAGGTGAATTGAAGGTCAAATGTTCTGATGTCCTGTGTAAGAGTGCATTCCGGCTTCCCTTGTCTCATAATAGAGATCTATGTTGGGCTATGTTCACACAATTGCATTATAAAGCAATCATACAGCATACCTCCAATATGATGTCTCTTATAGTTTAACTACAAACCAAAGACTTCAATAAATGAGATTTATCTAAAAACTGCTTATCCTTAAGTAGTCTTATTTTAAAGAGCTATGCAGAAGGAAATGTCTGAGTACATCTGTCTTTCCCCAAGTAATATAACTCAAAATAAAAACATGGGGAGGAGGATAAAGCCCTGTAAGAATCTCATGTAATACTTGAAGATGCAGATGAAGAAGATATTGGGCTAATTCACTAGCATTATAGGATAGGATACAGAGTTAAGCATTGGTTTTGGATCCTAGTCATAGTTCCAAGCAAAATCTCCTCTTCTCGCTTTGGTTTTTGCATCATTGCAATGTATGTAGGAGCAGGAAGGGAGAGAACCTCTCACCTTTGGGCGAGGTACAGAATTGGAGACTAAAGATAAGCTGAGACTCAGGAGGCCCTGATTCTGACCACAGTCCAATCTCTGCCACACCATGTGATCCAAGCAGGCACTGCGTCTGCAATAGCCGTGTCATACACCACAACAGAGGAGCTTTATAATATAAATTAGTTTCACACGCACACACTTGATTCCATTTCTATTCAACATACAACTTACTTTTACAAATATCTGTTTTCCAGTAACAGACCCTAATCTAAAGTGGGTTCATTAGGTAAATGTGGCTGCATCTCAGTAGGAGTCACCTCGGGCTTTACTAAATGGCATAAAGGAAATATTGGGAGCTGAATAAGCACAGAGCTATAACATGCCCATTTAAACTATTTTTTTTAGAAGACTCTGTCAAATGCCAAATTACACTCAAGTTAATTTAAAATTGAATGCAACTATAATAAAAATCCTAAAAGGAATTTTATGTGTACATGTCAGCAAACATAATTTCTGTTTATCTATTAAAAAAAAAAAAACATTGTAAGAGCCAGAAAGTTTTGTTAACAACTTTTTAAGTAGTAAGGAGGTATTTCTCTTAACAGATATTAAAACTTAAAATAAGTCTACATCAATGAAATCAATGTTATACTAGCATAAATATAGGCAGACAAATTCTTGGAGAAAACAAGAGTTCAGAAACAGACCTGGGGTATACATGGGAATTAAAATGTAATAAAAGTGACATTTCAAATTAATAGGGAAATAAATGCATGGGAACAATACACTAGCCATGTGGATACTAAATTTAGAGTGCTTCCTCATGTTAAACACTAAAGTAAATCTAAGTAGATTAAAGAGTTATTTGTAAAAACAAAATTATAAAGGTGCTTGTAGAAAAATGAGGAAGGTTATATAATTTACATAATCCTTTCAATCCCCAAATCCAAAAAGAACATCACAAGATAGATTTGCCACGTGACAAAAAAATTCTGCAACACACACAAAAAGACACATGACAAAGTAGGGAAACTATTTTTGATAATTATTTAGATGTGTTCATATCCACAAAAGCTAATGTTATTATAAATTAATTAGAAAAAGAAAAACATCCTAACAGGCAAAGGAGATGGAAAGGAAAGTCACAAAAGGAGAAATAAAAATGACCAAAAGATGATCAAACTCATTAGTAATCAAATGCACATTAAAACAGTAATGAGCTGTTATTTTCCACTTACCAAACTGATGAAGATTAAGAAAAGATTATCAGGGCAAGAAACGGATCCTCTTTCTTTCCTAAAGGGAGCCTTAACCTCTCTAACTTTGGCGTCAGGTACTAAAGCATTTGTATTTTTAAATGTGCATATTTTTAAAACCAGTAATTTAATTCTAGAAATTAATTCCAAGGAAATAATCATAAATATGCAAAAAAAAAGATCCAAGAGCATTTGTATAATCATAAGAAATTGGGAAATAATATCGTTTACCCTATTGTTGGATACGGTAAACTACATAAGTCCAGAAAATGGGACTCTATGCAAACATTAAAACTAATGTTGGAGAAGAATCTTTAGTGACATGTAAAGATATGCCTCTTTGGATGAATAAAGCAGATTACAAAATAACCTATACATCGAACCCACTTTTATTCTTTAAAAGACATACAAAGCAAAAGTTTAGAAGGATGAAATTTACATCCAAACTTTTAATGATGCTATCTCTGACTAATGGGATTATGAATATTCTTAAACTTATTTCTTCTACTTGTCCTTATTTTCAAAATTTTCTACAATGAACATGTATTACTTTTGCTGTAGCAGAAACCAGTAAAAGTTGTTAAAATAAACAAATAAAAAATCTCTACTTCTTTGGTAAAAATAATATAATCCTCAGCAATAGGCATAATAGCTATCTTGGATGGTAAGGTTCCTCTTCAATTTATATCTTGTAAACTAGGTTGTCTGTTTACCTTTCTGTTACAAAAAACAAAGAGACTAATAAATTCTCAAATTCCTGGGAAAAGCTTGTTCATTGTAGTTCACTTTGCTAAGCAAACGTCACTCCTAATATTTGTTCTCCATTCTTAGAACACAGGTCTGCACCTTTGTCGGGTTTTATAGAGCCTAGCTTCATATCTGTAACTTTGGTAATTTTTCCACTTTTATTCTATTCTCTTTCATTGATCTTACAGCAGAATGCCATTAGCTGTGCATCTGAGCAGACACTGCAATTTTCAGAATGTGTCTATCCATGACTGGAAGGCTATACTTTAAAAGTTAACAATGGTTATCTCTGCATAGAAATGATGTGTGTCATTTTTCTTTTATTTTTTACATACGCATGCTTCTCTAACTGTCTATAATGAGAACATTACTATTGTAATAGGATATTTTTTCTTTTCTGAAGAAAAAGACTATAGAAATATATCAAAACATTAACGAGGTTTTTTATAATGGAAGTAGGCTTCCTTTTTAAAACAATTTTTATGTGCTCCAAATTTTCTATAATAATTATTTAATATTTAATATTATACAATATTATATTGCCTTGGTATCTATTTTTGAAAATATTGCCTTGGTATTTATTTTTGAAAATATAAAAATACTGTGGCCCAGGGCATAGTCTAAGAGTGTGTGAGTGAAGTAGGAGTCCCTGAGGGCAGGTTGGATTTCTGTATTATGGATTCTCTTCTAAACTTTGGAATTGCTTGGTGGCCATTGAAAAAGTGGTCCCCTGGATGTTGCAGGCTTGTTGAGCAGGCCACCTTTGGGAACACCAGAGTACACCATTTTGGAAAAGTTGATAACATATACTCGCGATTGAGAATTTCTCTGGACATCTCTCTCTCTATGGATAGAGGCCAAAGTAAAGGCCAGCATGTCTGGCCCAGAAATCTCTGTGATCATGGGGAGTTAAGGAAAAATCAGTTTTCTTCTCATAAGGATTGATTAGCTTGCACGGTCCCAGCCGGACCTCACTGGGCACACATCCTCCTTTGCACTGAGCCATTGCATTTGTTGGCGCTAAGGGGTCTGTCAGCATTTCATTATAACCCCCTATTGTCAGGGGTTTAAAATTCAGCCATAAAAACTTGCACTGAGCTGGAACTTGGCACACACTGCTACCGCCAGGAAGTGAAGTTTGTATATGAAATTGAAAAAACATCTGTTTGGACATTTTTGAAGTGGTGTGAGAGCAAAAGCAGTAAAGATGCAGGTTTCTGATATTCTGCATTGGCTGTAATGCGAGTCAACTTGACCGAAAGGCTTGGCTTTACTTCTTTTTAAGGTCTCTGGTGAGAGATTGCACCATGGCCCGGCCATGTCAGACTATTTTAAAAGATAAAATGAAAAATCATGGAATGGTGTTTTCAGAAACAAGCAGCTGAATTAATGAAATGGTTTCCCCAGGCTGTTTTTTTTGTTTTGTTTTGTTTTGTTTTTGTATTTCCCAGAGAACCTGACTTAGCTGGTTAGAAACACAGGTCAGATGCTAGTGTAATGAACTCCATAGGGTATTCAGTATTTTTGCAGTAGGGGATTTTATTGTAATGAATACACTATTTGGAATCTCATTCCCAGTCTTCAACTCTTTCAGACCCTCAGAAAATGAAGGTGCAAGAACTACACAGACCCGATAGCTACAAAGAGGAGGTTCTTGGCTGTATTTCCCACTCCTGTTGGGCAGGGCGCCTTCTTCTTTCTATTTTGTGTATGTTGTCTTGTTTAATTTGACTATTTGGGGTGTCATTATTTTTCTGTGGCAGTGGGATTGAGTGATCAAGAAAGGAAAATGGCAGGAAGTTGTCACTTGCTGGTGAGGGAAAGTTTCCTCTCTACCAAATGAATTATCTAGTAAAAAACATTAAGTAAATAACACCCAATGGGCATTTTCATTCTATCTATCTATCTATCTATCTATCTATCTATCTATCTATTATCTATCTATCTATCTATCTAATCATCTATCATCTATCTATTCGTCTCTCTCCCTCTCCTTCCCGACTTTCTCCCCCAAACCAACCAAGCCTCCTTATCTTTTTTCTCTCTCTCCCTTACCCAGCCCCACATTATATACTATATTATTTTACTGATCATTTTTGATTTACAAAAATGAAAATTTCATATAGTTCAACTGAATACACACATTTTATTCATAAATAAATGATTAAACATGTGAAATTGCTATTTTTAGAAATCAAAAAGAAATAATTTTATATGGTTCAGCCTAATAATATATTATAAATGTATGAAACATTTCTTATAGTGTTGAATAATTTAAAAACATGGTGGCATTTGTTCTAGTCCTATTATTACTATTTGTTGGCTATAAATTTTTGAGCGATTTAATAACACTTAATATCTTAGAAGGGTAATAATGATGGTAATAATTATTACTATTATTATACCTACATCATAAGGTTGTTGTGAGGATCTGACTGAACTTTATATGTAAACAGGTTTTTTAGGCTATAAAGTGGAAAGTAATTATGAATATCTCTTGTTGCCACAATGGCTCTCTTGCCCTTATATCACTTACGGGGGCTGTTGAAGACATGGTTCCTTCTGTACACAGGGTCCCTCCCTCTCCATAAAGATGCATGGAAGAAACCTCTCCAAAGTCTCAACAAAAGAAAAAAATCTAGTTTCTCCTGCATAATAATGTGTGGACATAAAATCGTATAACAAATAGTGTTTCTGTCTTTGCTTTACTATGTTGCAAGCCTTTGAACCAAATTAATGGCTCCCTGGAATAATTGAATGGTATCCATACCTGCCCTTGGCTTTATCTAATTGTCCTTTCCATATTTTTTCTTTTACCTCTGTTTATTATAGTTTCTATTTTATACTTTCATACTACTCAACTGACGACTAATTTCCTCCAAATGTTTTTGGAATAAGGTAAGGTAAAAATAAGTAAAGAAATAAGTAAATCAAACAAGCAACAGTTTGTTTTCCTAGAGCTCTCTGTTCTAATTGAGCTGGTCTATATAACAAAACACAACATGGGACTCATGTCCTCGAAGTGACAAGAGGAAAGTTTTACTAGAAGAACCAAGCTCTACCGCCTCTGCTACCTGTATACTAAGTCCTTGTCACATTGAGTAGAGTGCTGAGTGTAATGAATCAAACAGATACCCCAGAAATAATGCATGGGTGTGTGCTGCCAGGGAACCACAGACCCAAAGGCTAAGAGAGGCAGCCTCCAGATCCTTAGCATGTCATTTCCTGAGCTGTGGTGGAAATGGCTGTGTGCCATTCTTGTCCCCGGAATGAGGGAACCACTCAGGGTAAACAGAGGGTCTGTCGCAACAATATCCAGCATTTCAAGAACACCCCACTCAATCACTCAGACTTTCCACGGTGGCTTCTCTCCTGGCCTGAAACATTTCCTAAGTAGGTTTGAAAAACATTCTCTCAGGCTCCTGGGACCATTGTGTAAGTTCCCAGCTTAGCCCCCAGAGCAACCTGAATGAGTTTTTACAACTTCCTAGACTATGTAGCTTGCCACTAGCCCACAGATCAGGATTAAGAGGTTCTGTCTGTATCCATTCATCTATTGATGGACTGTAGGTTGCATTCATATCTTGGCTATTGTAAATAATGCTGCAAGGAACGTAGAGGTGCACATACCTTTTTGAATTAGTGTTTTCGTTGTTATTGTTGTTTTTGATAAATACCCAGAAGTGGAGTTGCTGGGTCGTGATAAGTTTGCATGGTGACAGATGATTACTAGATAGGTGATCTCATTGTAAGGTGTATAAATGTTGAATCATTATATTGTACACCTGAAACTAACATAATATTGTATACCAACTACATTTATTTATTTATTTTTTTTAAAAAAGAGGTTCTGTCTCCATGTATCACACTATCACAAGCAGTCACGTTCCATCTGTTTAGAAGAAGAAGACAGCCAGGCAACAAATTAAGAAGGGAGCATGGTGTGATGCACAAAATAACTTGAAGTCATAAATTCTGTGTCCAAATTATTGCTCTGCTCTATTCTGTGTGATCTTGGGTAAGTCAGTTAACTGCAGTGCACATAAACCTCCTCGCCTATAACAGGGAGATAAAAATACTGACCTCAGAAAGGTCTGATGAAGATTAAATATAACATCACATCTGAAAGTGCCAGTGAAAAGTGTACAACAGGTTTACTGAAATGGAATCTGAATTCCTCACTCCCATCTATGCAAGCCACATATATTCTTTCTCTATAAAAAAGAAATAGTTTCACCCCTTCTCTTTTCCCCGGAGGCTTTCAGTAACCAAATGAGCCCGAGTACAGCTAAGAGAAAAAAAACAAAAGGCAGGAAAGACATTTCATCAGGAAATTGGGCTCTTCCTTGAGGAGTCAGTAAGATGTAGGTATGCAACAGTCCCTCAAAAGGCTGCAGAGTAAAACCCAGGGACAGAGACAGGGAGAGGCGCGGAGTGGAGAGGGCACTTACTTCCATAAGGGGAGCCTGTGGGGGAGCCGTTTAGAAATCCTGGTGACCCTGGGACGCCCAGGTTGGCCATGGGGACGTTGCTGTAGCCATTCATACTGTTGCTGGAGGTGCTGTAATTAGACTGCTGAGGGGTGGAGCTGGAAGAGTAGCCCCGGGGAGAGATGCTGCTTGTGTTGCGGATGTATCCTAGACAACAGAGAAAACCTGGGTAAATTAACCGGTAGGTGGCACATACACACAGAGCAGGCTCAATATGGCAGCACAGGGCCACATCAGCCTTCCGCTATGAAGTACCACCAAGCCAACCCCGAACAGGGTGAAAAGTGTGCATTTTGCCTTCATCTTTTGATACCTTCCTCTTCTTTCCCCCATGCTCCACAAGGCCAGGCATCTGATCATCCCTCTTTCCTCTTCTCTCACATCTGCAGTGATCATCTCTCATTCATACGAAGGAATGAATAACTAATGGCAGTGTGCAGCGACATCACCCAAATCATATTTCACTAGAACCCTATGAGATATTACTAGGTATTACTGAGAAAAGCATTGCATGGCTAAATAAAGATTGGCAGATGTTTCATACTGTAGCCAGTCCTTGAAAATTTACATATGAAGGGTCTAGAGAATAACTAAACTAGTTTAACTTTGCTAACCTAGTGTTTCTCAAATTTAACACACCATAGCAACTTTTCTGGAAGTGGTGGGGAAAAGGTATTCTAATAACATCTCAAGGGTCACTAGTATTCTGCAAATCACAGCTTTGGAAAAGTTGTTTCAAAGTTGTTACTATGCCCTGGGTGGGGGTGGGGAACATTTTTATTCAAAAAGTGTTGATAAGTTTATCTAAATGTGCTGTTCTTTGACCAAAGACTTGGAAGCATTAGCAATTGAATCTGGATTAATCCAGGCTGTAAGTGGGATGGGGGAAAGGATAATGAGAGTCTCCATACTTCTGAAACCCTAGCACATACTTTATCACCTAATCTATCCTGAAATAACCCACTTTGGATAACTGTCTCCAGAACTATGTAGGAAACGATCCAAAATGGAAAAAAAAAAAAAAGCTAGTATTATATCCCATCGCCCTTCTGTAAGAACTGTGCATAAGAATGAAAAATTCCCTTCCAATGGCTGAATGAAATTGGAATTAATAAAAATATCTATCCCAAGGTTAAGGACATCATTCAGAATATTTATTTCTTCTAAAAAATGATTTATGATAAATTTAGTACCTTGGTGAAATCAACCTCAATGACAAAAATTTTTACATGATATACTTTACATGTAAATTTTGTTATATATTTGTATGTGAGATAACACAGAAACAGAAGTTGCCAAATAAAACTAAGCCATTCATCCTTGATTACTAGGAAAAGAGAATTGGTTACAATAAATGATAATGACAATAACAGCTTTTTTTCCATTATTTACATTATCTGATGATTGCAATAGCAGAAGTATAAATTTTATTCAAATAATACCTGTAAATCTAGTTTCAATATGCCTAAACCTTCCTAAATCCAGAATAGTTAATCTTATCCTTAAGTATTTCCAGTGAAAGGGATTCTACCTAGTATATAAAAAGCTAAAAAATCTCACAATACACCACCTACAATGTTGAGATAACTCAATAGTATCTGATTGCATTGCTTATCTGGGACACACTCTTTTGATGGTATATGAATCAGGCTTCAACTCCTTCCACTCCAGCAGAAGCCATCTTTTGAATGTAGAAGATGTTGGAATTGTGACTCTCACAACAGTAGTACCTTGATTATTTCCCTGTGTTGACTCTGAGATGCTGACCCCAAGTTGGCTGCCATAAGAATTGATGCCCATCATGCCACTGTGAGCTGGAGAGCTGGAGAGAGCCGGGATCTGGCTGGGATTCCTGGGGACACTGTAGAGGGCTTCAGCAATGTCTGCGGCTCGCTTCAAAATGATGTCCTACAAAATGGCAGATTGAGGTGAGTGTTTTACCTGGCACAAAGGGTCAAACTCAGGAGAGCATAAGACGTGAGCGTCTAACCTGGTTATTGTGTGGTGTGCCATACAGAGCCTCTACAAGATCTGCAGCTCTTTTCAACAGCATTTCCTAGAAAAAGAAAAGAAAGAGTAGAGTATAAGCAAAGAAAAACCCCAAGTGGCAAACACAAGGGAAATTACATGTAGAAGCGAAAAGTTCAGACATTCTCCCTGAAATAACTAGCCAAGAGGCCCTATATTTGTTTTGAGAGGTAGAATATAATCATACATATAAATCCCTCTAAAAATATGTCTCTACATGGAATTCATCTAGATAAAATGTCTTCATAAACGGTTGTGTGACCAAAAAATAAAAACAACCAAATTGAGGGTTGAGATGGTTAAATTCATAATGTCATGAAAGTTTTACTAAGAACTACTTTCAGACTATTCCATTAAAAAAATCTGGTACTCTAATTAACCAAGTATTCTTAAAATGATTAATTGACTTGTGTTTAGCTGCTTGCCAAGGAGTTGTCCATAGTACTGAAATTATCTTGGCAAGGCCTTCTGCAAAATTTTATTCTAATAAAGATGAATTCTTTCAATAATATTTCCCCCTGTTCACTTTAAACAGAGAGAATCAGTGTTCAGTAATCCCTTGCCTCTCATTTTGTCTTTTCCACCTCCTGTTTTTAACAGCCTTTTAAATTGCTATTAACCTACTTTCCAGATATCATCTAATTTAATGATGGGGCTGGGGATTTTTCCAAGTGGAAAATAAAGGTGTGATGTAGAAGCAACTGTGGTGCTTGAGTTTTACTCACAGTTCAGAAAACAGAACATGGCATAGTATAAAGTATGTGCTTTAAATGCAAATATAAATGTTAAAATTTAATAATTTCTTATTAATCAAACAGCTAATAAAAAGAAAGCTAAAATAATGGGCTAGATTCATGACATAATTTTCATAAGCAAGTTCATTTAAAAGTGGTACATTTCATAGAAGTTTTAGATGAAGAGGTTTTTCACTTCATTAAATGCCTGTGTACATAGTAGGCCCTCAGTGAATATCTGATTGTGGATTAATGTGTCCCTGCAATTATGAGTAAGTAAAATTATATTTAAATACAAAGAAGTGGGAACTTATACTTTTAGGCAATTATATAATATTGATCTTCATAAAGTTGGCAGTGTTTTATAAGCTGAATGCTCATAGTGTATGTTTTATAGGCCCAAATTTTCAGATTTCATATTTCCTCAGAGATTAATTATAATATATTTCCTAGTTAGTAGATATTATATGTACATATTGTATCTAAAGCTTAGCCAAATTTCAAGGCCTAATTTAATTTTAAAGGGATTTAAGTTGCTGGATTTATCTAAATTTGCTGAAGTTTTACAAGAAGTTTTTCACATATCAATTTCCAAAGCATTGTACCTTGGCTAATCTTTCAGGATCTCCGGGGTGCCTTGGGATGACCTTCTGCAGCCTCTGGAAGCCATAGTCTATGGTGGGTTCATTCAATGCTGAAAAATAAGAGTCCTCTTTCTGAGTATGTACCCTGGCCATGAAGCAAACTTCTAATTAAGTCTTCCACAGGTAATAGAAAGGTTCTGATATTATCTAAGAATTGATACATAATGGACACAATCAGTTAAAGATTTTTGCTGTTGACATTGGTTAAATCACATGTATAAGTTTGAAGTTAATAGTAAATTAATTGTTTTTCATTAGAATGATACATCAAATTTTCAGGATGATTACAATTATTTTATCATTTTTGCCTTAAGTGCACACACACAATTTTCTGCTCACTCTCATATAATCAAATATATTTCACAATTAACCATATCTTTCTTTCTTGTGAAGATAGTAAACTACCTTTACCTGCTTTTCCCTTCTTCCTCTCTTTTCCAAGTATGCCTTTATTACCTATTAATTCTTCTCCTAAATACCACTATTTCTTAATTACTCCCTTAAATATTTACATTCATATATATATATATAAATCTTCAGTAAGTTTATTCTCATAAAACTCTGTTCTTGTGCATAACACATTTTCAGAATTTCCAATTATATTTTGTTACATGCACATTTGTTTAATGTCAGGCCCCACCATATACTGCAAGTTCCCTAGGCACAGCACTCGTACTTATTTTGCTTTGCTGCTGTGTGTTTTTACTGTTGGAGACGATGCTTGGCACATAGTAGGAACTTATTGTCAACAGTCGTAAAGTGAGTGAGGGAGGGAAGGAGTGAATGAATGAATGGATGAATGACTTTTCAGCATTTCTATTGTGCTGAAGAGTTTTCAGAGTTGATTCCTTTATCCTTTCTCTCTCTTCCTCTCTTCCTTTACTTTTTAAGTTTGTGATTTAAATTTCATGGTTTTAAAATTAAAGCATGATCAAAGTAAAGAAGATACAAAAAATAAAATAATATTCACCTGCACTCCCATTAGGCAGCAATAAACACAGGTGTATTTCCTTTTTAATCTTCCTTTTTGCATTTTTGTTTTTATGACTATTTGTTGCTATTATTCTATAAAAACAACACCTTTTATTTTAAAAATATAAAAAATTTTAATATAGAAGTAAAAATAAAACCATTCATTACATCACTATTTTAGAGATAATCTGAGTTAACATATTTTGCTTATATCCTTCCAGATTTAATACACACACATACTTAAAATTATTCAAAGACATACTATTCATGCTGTTACATAACCTACTTTTTATCCATTTAACAATATATCAAACTTTTCCCCAGGTTATTAAATATTCTTTGATAACATAATTTAAAATTCTGCATATTTTTCCATGACATGGTCTATAATTTATTTAAATGGCTTTTAATGTTTGGCATTTAATGTGATCCTAATTTCTCGCTATTATAAAAATCAAAACAATAATTATCCTTTGTGTATAACTTTAATTATTTTAATTGAAAAATTCCAAGAATTAGAATTGCTGGGCCAAAAATTATTATTATATTTAAGGCCTTTCAAACACACTGTCTAATCACTCAGAAGAATGTACAAATTTATGTTCCCTTTGGCAATGCATGTGGTCATTTTAACTTACATTTCTTTATCATCAGTGAGGTTGAATTTTTTTTTCTGTACTTGCAGATAAT
Organism: Macroglossus sobrinus; assembly: GCA_004027375.1. Lineage (NCBI taxonomy): Eukaryota > Metazoa > Chordata > Mammalia > Chiroptera > Pteropodidae > Macroglossus > Macroglossus sobrinus. The sequence continues at coordinate 510,599 of PVKZ01001009.1, forward strand.
TTTAATTTCTTATTTTTAAATTTCTGAACTGCTTATTAATAGTTTCTGCTCTTTTTTAAATTGGGGATTAGTCTATTTTTTACTCATAAAAACTCTTTATAACACTCTTTCACCATGTTACAGTATCATATCCCAATTTGTCTTTAGGTATTATATGTTGAAAGACCATCTCAAATCCAAAATCTGGTAAGCACATACACGTACACACAATGTATGAATATTCATATCCATAAATATATGAATTCTTCTTTAGGTCCACCACTAAAATGTGTACTACCCATCAAAACTTATAGGTAATAAGTTTTTGTTGTTCATTTTAATTTTTGTGTTATATATTTTACTTTTTGTTGTTTTTATTGTAAATATGATTACCCTCTCATCACATTTTTTAAGAGTTTTCCTAGCACCTAGAAACACTTTTGATTTTTATATGTCTATGCAGACAGTGTGTATGAGAGTAGTATGTGGCAATATATGGTATAGTCATTAAGAGAATCAGCTTCAGAGTCAAGTAGATCTTAGGTTAGATTTCCATCTCCACCACTAATTTCTGAGAGCTCCTGAATCCTGAGTTTACTGTCAAAATTAAATGAAACAATTTATATAATGCCCCCCCCCAGTTCTTGGCACATAAAATATCTTAACCAACTGTAGCTAACTGGTATTTTTTAACCAACCCATGACAGATGTCATTATTTTTTTCTGCTCATTCTTAAACTTATACATAATAGCATCTACATGTAATGATCATTTTGATTCCTTTTGATAGGTATGTTAATCTCATTTAGTTCTCTTAATCTTATTCTTGTGTTGGCTAAAATTTCCCAAACAGTAGCTAAAAATGAGGATAATGGTGAATATTCTTGCTTGTTTTCCTCTAAATGGGAATGAATGACACTAACATTTCACAACCAAATGGGTATTTGGCTACTTGAGATAGTTACTAGTTATCATGCTTTAACAATGGTTTTTATCAGGACTTGTTAGAATTTCAAAAAATTACTATCATATGAATTTTATCCTTTCACCAACTTATATTTTATAATTGATTTCTCAATATTTCACAATTAAACGTTTAGTCATGGGTGGGATGCATAATTTGCTTAATATATTTCTGAATTCAGTGTGTTAATATTTTCTTAAGACTATTGGTATTAAGATTAAATCAATCAAGTTACTGAGAATAGTGCCTGGCACATACTGTACACTCAACAAGTGTCAGTTTTTATTATTGTTGCCAAGGATGTATGTGTCTATATCAATCAGTGGGATTGTGTGCAAGGTGTTATACAGCTTCCAGTTGATTTTTATTTTATATCAGCTTTAAAAAATAAATGGAGAGGCTTTCTATATTTTATCCTAAGCTCTATAAAACTTATATAACATGGATATTATCTCTTGACCAAAAGTTTGAAAGATAACTGCAGTGAAATTGCTCTTGTTAAGGTCATCAAAAACATTTTAGCCAAACAAAGAGAACTTTCCCACCCATACCTTAAGCTCAAGTTAGCATTTGATACTGGGAATACTCTTCTGCTGGGAATTCTTCCACCCATGGGCTTTCCTGAACACACACCACCCTGTTTCACTCCGACCTCTCCAGCCACGATGCGGTCTCAGCCAGCTGAGAGGACTGCTCTTCCTGAAGACACTGTGTGAACCCGAGTGGCTCTCACAGTGGTTGCCGAGGAAGTCTCCTGCTCTGTACACATACTCCCTGGGCAACCTCACCAGTGTCCCCATGATTCCTCATAAACTACATGCCGACTATCACAGTCCAGATCTCTTGCCTGACCTATCCAGCTATCTGCTGGAAATCTCCACTTGGGTGGTCCACAGACTCCTCCCATTCAAGATACCCCAAGCCCAAGCCCAAGAGATTCTCAGGGAATTTTCTATCAGAAACCTTGGAATCATTCTTTTTTTTCTCAATATCATTTGTATTTTTCTAGGAAAATCATGTATTTAATCAAGATTTTAAATGTTTTAGCACTGATGGTATATAGTAATTTGTTTAAAATTCTACTCTCCTATGTATGGTCATCTCTTCCCCCACTTTGTTGTAACTTTCCAAATGATCACATTTCTAATTTTATTTTCCTTTTGTTCTGAAGAGAATATTCTAAATTTTCTAGGTGGTTAGGTATTAAATTGTTAATAATTTATTCTAGTTAATTGCACTGGCTTGCAGAATATCTGCTTTTTCAAATTTATTAAGCTTTTGTGAATTAATATGTATTAGTCTTGTATGTGTTCCATGGATAATGCTTTAAATGTATTATTTAATATATCTTTTTGATCATATTATTTAACATATTTTGTACATAAGTGCTACTATAAATTTATCCTTCCATATTCCCTTGTATTTCTAATAGTTTTTTACTGTATGTATTTTCCTCTAGTGATTAGAAAGATACATATACTATTTTAATTTATTAAATTTAGATTTATTTTAAAATATATTTTTTTAATTATTTGAGTGTTGAGCTCATTCTCATATAAAGAATTTTGTTGACCAATCTCTATGTCATTCTCTCCACTTTTACATTTTTGTTGATAGTTTATCATCTTCAGCTAATATTACTATTATTAGATTTCTTGTGACTTGAATTTTTAGATATTATTTTTATATTTACATTAAACATCATCATATTAACAATTATTTAGACACTATATTTAACCACTTTCTCTGCTGCTTAATAGTCCTGTGATACCATAACTTTTTCATTCCTGCGTTCTTCCTTGATTCACTCTCCCACAGTCCGGTTACATCAGTAAGAATAAGAGTTGAATTCTGTCCAGGCCCTTCTATAATATCTTTCTGCCTTCTTTACACATGAATGACAACTTCCCTGGATACGGACTGTTTTCCATTCAAACTCCAGTTTCTGCTTGTATCCCTTACTTACCCTGAAACACATGTAAAAAGACCTGAGTGTATAATTGGAATCATTCTGTAAACTTGTTTTTCCCACTTAGCATTAGAACATCAACAATTTCTGAAGTCCTTTTCTTTAATAATAGGATTTTTAGTGGCTGCAATATTCAATAATGAAAATCGTCATTATCACTGTTAGAATTTACCAAAGTCTTACCATATTCCAGGACCCATGCTAAGCTTTTTACACACATTAGCTCATTTATCCTCATGATAACCCCATGACGTAGATTTGATTCCCATTTTAAATGTAGTTCCAGGTAGTAAAGATGGGATCTGTACCCCAGCTTCTCTAATCTAAGCCTATGCTCTTAACTTTTCCTGCTGTAGGACTAGAGATACTGTTCCAAGCCCCAGACACGCATGCCAGCGCCCCCTCTGTACTTAGCTACTGAACGGGAGCCGGTGAAGAGCAAAGTGTTGAAAAGTGGCTGTGCCACCCTCTGCTTCCTCTCACCCACCCCCTGCACCTCCTCCCACCCCTCCTGCGAGTTGTGCTTCCTCTGCAGCTTCCAGCAAAGCGCTGCAGACCTCAAGAGGAAGCCCCGCGGGGCTGCCTGACTTCTCAGTCACAGAGTGTGGGAGGAGGCCCCATTTGGTATCAATCAGCAAACACAAACAGCTGCCCGGTGCTGGAGGGTGAACAGACTTGGTGACAAAATGCTCTAAATCAATCATTGCCTCGTCTTTTTTTCAAATATGCACCATTTCGTTACCTCAGGTGCCGATTTTCCTATATGAAGAAACGGAAATTATGGATATGGGTGTTCTCACAGCGTGCTGACTAGAAAGTAAGAGAATATGCCATAAGGTAGAAAATCGAACCTCCCAAGGTCCCGCACTGTCTCCATCACTGCCCTTTCCTTTCCTTCTCACATGCATGGCTCCTCCCCCAGGCAAGTTCTCACCCCCTCTGGCTGGAGGTCCACTGTCCACCCACCACTCCACTGGTCTCCTTATTCCTCCATCTTCCTGTTCCTGGCAGAGGAATTATCTAAAGCTGGGCTCTCATTGGTACACAGAGATGGGATGAAGATGATGGTTTCTCTTCCATAGAATTTATCCCACATTTGTAACCACTGTTCTCCCCTTTTAGATAGAAAACCACCAGGATACAAGGGCGGGGTCTAATTTTTCTTGCCTGCCTTCCCCACCTCAGCTAAATCAGAAATAGCAGGCTATCTTGACCACATTGAGTCAAGAATTCATCCATGTTTAAACTGAATACTTAGATTAGACAAACTCATCTATTTGTTATATTGAAGTTTTTTTGTTTTGTTTTGTTTTGTTTTGTTTTGTTTTGTTTTGCAAGCCCCTGCCAAACTTCATAGGTATAAACTGTGATATGGGTTATGTATAAGTTCAAGATGAGAAGACTATAGTGAAATACACTGTCACCTATATGGGCAAGGAATAATGGCACCCATACACACACACACACACACACACACACACACACACACACACACACACAATTTAATCAAGTGAACTTCTGAAATAAAAATACCATGACGTTGAAAGTGGTCAACACGAAACTGTAAAAGGAAAAACACTTGAGTTGATCCCTCAAGTGTTTATTTAGCCTTGAAAACGTCAATGTTGGATCACAAAACTTTTACTTAGGTTCCAGATTGACTTCCCAACTAACTGGTTGTTTTGCATCCCATAAGCTCAGCCTCATCTTGAATCCCAGCCCCCCCCCCCCCACCTCCCTGGGTGTTCTCTCATTTCAGGCCTGGTGTGAGCCAAGTAAACCTCAATTAGCTAATGAGGTGCCCAAGACCAGCACCAAGACTGTCTCTAAGGGCCAGCCAGATCATTAACTGCCATCATCAGTGTGAATTTACAACCTCTCCCACCACATGGAGTTCAGGGGCTGTGAGGTTCTGCCAACCCCTTGGCTGACAGGGACACAGAGAAATGCTAGCAAGGCAAAAATGGAGTAAATTAAAAATATGCTTCAATCTATAGGCTCTATTTATCTATGTCTTTCTTTAGTAACATAACATTAAGGTAAAAGGTCATATCCCCACTGAAATATAATTTATATTTACCTTTTATTAAATAATTATGACATGGCATGAAGTTAAATATTACAGAAGGTAATCAAGGGGGAATTCAATAGAGAAAACTCAGACATGAGAATTTCGTCTTTGCTATACATAGAACGTCTTAATCCTCCACTGGGAGTCATTCGGTTTGCTTAAGGAGTTTAATAATACACATTTCAACTGCCACAGAATCTAAATCCCATTTGGATCAGCCTTGGAAAAACTTTCATCAATACCTTGAGATTTCATAATATTTCTCCTGAGAGCCTGGATCTTATGTGTCATTTCTCATTTTGATTATGAGTATAAGATATGAGGTTACTTACATATCTTGGACCCAACAAATAGATGTAAACTATAAGCAATGTGTGAAGGGTTTCCTTTATAAGTGAACAGTATTTAACTAAAAATATCTACTGGGAACCACTC